>JALBCR010003589.1:0-261832 GCA_030710515.1 Abscondita cerata | reverse complement strand
GGAGGAAATTCAATTATTTGCAGAGAAGAACGCCGAGTATTATTTGGACAGATTAAAGAGATGGGAGCATCGCTGTGAGAAAATGTATAGTATAGTTTCAGACCACCCTCGTACTTTTAATTTGTTGCAGAAAACAATAATTACACTAATATTAAATATTCTTAAAGCAGTCTAATTTAGGTATAAGAAATTCGCAATACCTAACTAATTTGCATAAAAAATACACTAAAAAACATTATAAACATTGTGTTATTTAAAATAAAGAACTTATAAATCATTTTAGTTAGGCATGTGGGACTTCGAGTTTTAAACACCCTGTATGGGTAATCGATTAAGTTAACGTCAGGATTAATTTGCAAAAGGTATAATTGTCAACTGTAACTTCACTAATAATAGAATTGTCGTTATTTCTTTAGAACTCGGGAGTGAATAGAATTTTAAAGATACAAAAATATTTCAAAATAGCATTTGGCTTAAAAATTTCATCTAAAATTTACTGTAGTATTCTAAAATAAAAGTCTCCTTCTCCTTCAGTCATTTTCATCATTCGGATGTAGGTCTCTTTCAAATCGATTCTTCTTAGTTCCCTGATTATCGTCAATATTTCACCGTATCGACAGCTTATTTTTTAAAGTCTATGAAGGCTATCACACTTGAATATTGTATTCTATAGTCTGTGTTAGCCTGACATTTATAGTGTACCATACAATTAAATAAATAAATGGGTTTCTTACGTCTATTGCTTTTCTATTAGTTCTTTAACTTGTTGTGTGTGGTATCGTTTTTAGCTGATTTTTGTGCTGTTGTCTCCTTTCTCTGGTAGATCTTTGGTTTTCGCTGTAAGTTTATTGTGCTTTATTCTCTTGTTTTGTGACATCTTCTACGGTTTCTCTTACTATTTGTGTGATTCTATTTGTTCATTTGATTGATATTCTCGCTTTGGTTTGCTGTTTTTTTCAAAATTTCCCGTTAGTTGTTTCTTGTATTATGATCTACATCTGTCTTCTTGTTGAATTTCTTCGCTCGTTTTCTGTTGCCGTTTATTTTTACTAAATAATAAAAAGTACTAGTTTTTATTTAAAATAAGCAAGATGGACTCCAGTGCACGGACGTGCTTCACCTAAATAGTTCACTAGGAAAAATTATAACTATGGTTAGGATAAAAGCTACGTACTGAAGAAGATACCGAAATTATAAATTCTTGGATGATCTCAACGAATACAAGCATTTAAGAAAACTATTAAAGTTGAAATTTTACGTTCCTACCATAATACTTATGTCAAAAATATTGAACAGACAATTTCAACTGATCCGAAAAGATGTTGGTCTTTTTTTAAGTCAAGAAATTCAAATAGTAGGATCCCTGAGCGAATTAGAATTGACGACCAGGAATATTTTTCGCCCTATGACATTGTGAATGCTTTCGTAATTACTTTTCTTCTGTATACAGTCTCATGTATTTCCTGCACCATTAATTACTTGTTTGTGGTTCTCAGTGCAATAAATAAATTAAAGCTTAAAGAAACGTTCTGATTAAGTACCCATTTTCCTCTTATTGTGGTATCATATTTATTGTGCCCTTTGTGATAAATTTAACTTATCAATTTCATCTGAGTCCTTTTCTAACACGGAATTTGCCTGTTCTATAAACTTCTTCTCTAAAATTTGTGAAACGATTATGTCCATCCTCTTCTTAAGCATTATATTTCTGCGTTTCAACATGGGTTCATAAAACATCATAAACTATTACCTCCTCATTAGATAATCGTGGCCAAGTTGATGTTTTATATACAGATTTTTGCAAAGCGTGCATCCAATCATAATTAGAGAAGTTAAAATATTTTGGATTTAGTAACTTACTACTCGCATTTTTTGCTTCTTATTTACAGAATCGAGTTCAGTTTGTATCATCATGGTATTATTTAATGACTTTAATTCTGAACATTTCATTGCAACATCTGGCGTGCCACAGGGCTCTAACTTAGGTCCACTATTATTTTTAGTATTTATCAATGATCTTTCGAAAGTGATTGCGTGCAAGCATCTGTTTTTTGCTGACGATTTTAAGATATTTCATTCATTCTTCTCTACAGATGACGATTGTTTGTTTTTACAAAATCAGTTGCTAGCAATTTCTAATTGGTGCGCTACCATAAAATCTTCAGCTTAATATTTCTAAACGTAAAGTAGTGACATTTACAACAAAATTTGATGTTATACTATATCACTACTGTATTAACTCTAACGTTTTATGTCGTATCGATAAAATCAAGGACTTAGGTGTTACATTTGACAGTAAATTAAACTTTTCAGAGCATATTGAGAACATAATTGCTTCCACACTTAAAACTTATGGGTTTATAATAAGCACTTGCAAATCATTTAGAAATACCAAATATTTAATAAAGCTTATATTTCGTAATGGTTAGAACAAAATTGGAATACTGTAATTTAATATGGTTTCCTCTACATAAGTATCAGATTGATGACGTAGAAAATATTCAGAGGACGTTCTTTAAATATGTCTGTTATAAAGTTGGCGGTATGTATCCAGAAAGAGGTTTTCTCATACAGCTCTACTAAATCGTTTCGAATTTGTTTCACTTGAGTCCAGAAGATGTTGAGTTTTCTTAAATTTTTGCACGGGCTTCACAATAACATTAAATGTCCAGAGTAATTAGGTTTCCTAAACTTTTCAGTTCCTTCTTTTCCATCAAGAAACTATAAAGTTTTTATAACTAAAACTCTTTGTAGAATACTAATCGTATTGCAAAAAAAGTAAGGCATTAAAATAAGAAAACACATTCTGGAAAGTTCTAGATTAACTTAAATACCTGAATACCAATTTTTTGCAATGTGAAAGCCCACCAGAATATGGTTTAATTTGAAACAATCTAATTCTACTCTCTACCAACCAACCGTTGGAATGTATTTTTTAATATGTATTCTAAGTTATTAGTTCAAATTGTAAATCTTAACTCCTATTGATTATTAGTTGATTTTTATTTGAACCTTGTAACTTTTTTATTAAGAATATATTTGATTGAAATTTTATTTTAAACAGGACAAAAGTGAAATACTTTCCATCGTATATAATCTAATTTGAATAACCCTGTTTAAGGTTTATAGAAAAATGCACATCCAAAGTGTCTGTATTTTTGAAAATGCTGCTGAATCAAATATAATAAAAACTAAAGTTCTCTATAAGCTGAATGAAATTTTACTTTGTAACAGTTTTGTAATTTACAAAATTAAACAAAAATCTAAATTATTTTATGCAGTTGAAATATTGCATATGGGCTAAAAATTCAATTTACAAAAACTTTTTTTAATAAACGTTTCGATAACCCAGCGTGATCATGTATATCACGTTACAACTTCTTGTTTGGGTCAATTTTCATCTGGATGAAAGCACAGATGGATGCCAAAGTCAGATTTTGGGTAAATCTCTTAATAAAAATCCCATATTAAGTATACAGACCACGGACCACATCGTATTATATTCAGGGTGTCCCAAAATTGCGGAGAAATAAAGCTACAACGTATTGTACAGGTCAAAATAAGTCGGTTTGATTCAATTATCTATATACCGAAATGTACCGTTTGTTCTAAGAAGAGTTCAAAGTTTAATTAAAAAATCACAATTGTCTACGCTGTTCAGAAATGTGTGAAACAAAATTTAATCAAATTTGGTAGTGTGCTATGAGCACTTAAATTTTATTGTCAGTCTGATTTTTCTTGGACCGTCTATTTTTTGTTTTGGTCAGTGTTTTAGTCAACGTAAACGTATCGTCTTCTTATTTGATCGATTGATGGTAATCGATTTCGTAGTGTAGATAGCTGAGGCACTGTCTGATGATGACAGGGATACACTTATCTATCCGGGGATTTTTCTGACAAGAAAAACACTGGTTGTGTTAGGAAAGAAATGTCGAATAGGGGTTTAAAGTTGCTTGCAGTTTTTCAACCATTTTCGTATACAAGTCCTTGGGTTTGAGAAGACCTAGAGTTGTGCAAAAAGAACGACCGACGAACAGTTGCGCTGGAGATTGTGCGGTGGATGAATGAGCAAACATATGATTAAAAATAAAACTTTCATACTAGGTTTCTCAGTTTCGTCTTTTTCATTTAATCCATTTGAGTCTTATATGCTGGCCATTTGATTTTTGTATTGTCAAATTCTTTCAATTGTTCTATGGTCATGACTGTAGTGCACAATTTTTGTTTCTGGCATTGTAATTCTCTGCGCTAAAAACTTTGATACACGACCGTTCCCTCTGCTTTGACACTTATAATACTCGAGTTCTCTCACTCCTAAAGAGTCCCAAACAGACTATACACCTGTCGAGTAATTCTCAATGTTTGTTTGGCATTGTAAAATCTCTTGCAAACTTACAGCAGAGATTCGAGATTGTTTACTTATGCCAACAATTATTTGGCTAGAATAATCGAATAATTGACTCAATCGTACTCAAAATGAGAATAATGGAGAAACATCTGGAGCCTCTAGAAGTTGTAAATCTTATGATAGAATTTTTTTTTGTGGACAAATTTGTGAAATGTAAGGATCTGAGAATATCAGCAGCGCGTAAAATATATCCTCATTCGTTTTTGTTGAGAAATTTTTCTAGAGATTTCTCCTGAAATGTTTTAATTTATTTTTATTTCTCGCTTGTTGAGCTTCTTCGCTTAGCTGCCCAATAGACAACAAAGCGAAATAGGCAATGATTTTTGACCCATGAGTTAGAAGAGGCATCTTGACACTCGGAGGCATTGAGTACCAAGGGTAGAGGTAAATTTCAGCGGTTTTTCTTGTAACATTTAAATTTCTCTATATATACTTTATATTAACTGAAAATTGTTGCTAAAATAAAAGAAACAGTCAGGAAAAGTAATAAGGTATAAGATATGATGACAATTTTGAATTAATTAGGTTTGGTTTAATCTCCTTTAGTTCTACACCAAATAATAAGTTATTCTTGAATATTAAAATGGGATTTGCAATGTGCCAGTATCTTCAATTATGTTTGTTTGCAGAACCATTTAACCTGAAAAACCAACGCCTTTCAATCATAGTTTCTGCAAAAAAAAATCGTCTCCTGAGAGTTGAATGTGTTTTGTATGGACGTAGCTTAGACTGCTTTAGTGTTTTTCTTATCGATCCTTCACATGCATCATGATCCGATGAAAGTTGCCTGACTGAAGTTAACGGTCTATCTGTAGCATCCAATACAACTTGGAATAAAATGTAATAGTTTGTTGCTGTTTTTGGTATTTCTGGAATTGGACGATTTCTTACACTTTTTAGATCATCTGTTGATCCATTTAAAAAAAATTCAAAATGGCTACCTCTGACAAAACCAGTCCCACAAAACAAATAAAAGATTTATACATAACTTAACCCTACGAAATGACAATATAAAAATAAAAAGGGTCAGAAAAAAATACGTTCTTGAAAACTTTTTTAAAAGACCATCTAGGCAGTTAATTCTACTCGAGTGTAAATAAATATGTTGTCCGTTGTTTGAGTGTTTTGAATTGTAAATTTTTAAATTACACCTTTTAAACAAACTTACCTTGAAACCGGTAAGTTAGTGAATAAAAATTTGAAAAAAGAAGGAAAGCTTTATGGGTTTGTTTCTAGATGTAAAGATCGCTTCCGAGAAGTGAGGAATTAATAAATTAATAGAAGAAATTTACCAAGAAGCTAAATGTAAGACAAAAGAATGGAGAGTTACGTAAGTAACTAAGTATTCTGGACAAGGAAGATTCTGAGGCAGGGATGTTCAATAAGTTGATGTCTGTCTTCACGTGTAACACAAAGAGTTTTGATTTAAAAGTTATGAAAGACTGAATTTTATTAGAGTTTTTTTTAAATTACACGAGTAGTGTTGAGAACGTTATAAGTTCAAGTATAAAAACATCACGAATAAGGCAGAACCCCCCGTTTTCTTCGACGTCACTGCTAAAGATTATCAAACAAATTCAAGAAGAATTGAATTTATTGACGATAAGCGTCATATACCATCAAGTTTCAACTTCATTATTCACAAGTGTTTGCAGAATCAGAAAGACTCAAACTTCAACTCAACTGTCTGCACAGTACGGTTATGAAATTGATTTCACTCGAACAATTTAAAAATTAAATCTTTGTTTCAATGAAAACAACAACAAAAAATGCTTTTAGGACACAAAAACACCAAACAAACAAAATTAAACATTAAATTTAACTAAGCGAAATTTGTGAACTCCCAAGGAATTGTCTGTGGCGATATCGGTAAACATTCTAAATCTGGCAAATCGCTGATTTTAGAGATTGAATAAAATTATTTAATTTATTGTTCTCAATTTCAGAGAAATCTAAGCTTTAACATTAAATACAAAGTCCGTATCTCACGCATATTGGAAAGACTGAAACCGCATGTCGAGTAAATTAGGAGACTATCAAGTCCGGTTTCGAGGAAAAAATCAACAATAAACCAGCCTGAGACAAATGCAGAAAATCAAGGAATTTGGGATCGAATACACATTTTTGTAAACTACATATAGGCATACGACAGCGTGAGACATAGAGGCGTAAACAAGGTCTAAAGGACTTTGGAATCCCACAAAAAGCTAAAGAGATTCATAGTAATGATTATCAATATCAAAAAAGATATAAAGAGAAAATGAAAGAGAGATAAACACCAAAGGAGAGGTGGAGGAAGAGATGGAGAGAATTACAACCAGGATGAAACTGGTAACAGAGAGAAAGTGTAGATTAACCCTTAACCACTACAGTGATAAATTTTCACACAACCGCTACGGTGCGGTCTGTGATACCGCTTTTTACATACACAAAGATAAAGTTCTAAGATTTTTTTTTAACTTTATTTTTATTGAAACTGGTTATTTACTTACTAGTTAATTATACATAAGAAACAGCTTAAATAAAATATAAATTTTAAAGTTATGAAGTGAAACAGGAAAAGTAATATTTGCGTGTTTTTGTACACCTATTCATTCTCAAGGCAATTATCACATATTTTCTTTGCGCATTGGAGGCAAATCGGTCGTTGACACATTGTGCACATATACTGAGTTTTCCTCTTCAATTTAGGCGGACATTTATAGCAGGTACGTTTCTTTTCAAGACGTTCTACTTGGAGGTCCTTTGAGCGATCTGCTTCAGATACTCTAATACTCTACCTAGTGTGACTCTCAGCCTCTTGAGATCCTTGGATTTTTGTCCTAAGTTGCATAGCAGGTGCTACGAGATTCTTCGCTAATAATTTGAGAAAGTCGAGGCGTTCCATTCTTTTGATGTATTTTGTAACTTTGATGCAGAATATCGTTCACGGTACTAATATCTAGTATAGTAAAAAAACTGCCATTGTCCATCGGCGTGTTCGTCTGCTAGAACTATAATTTGCACATTTTTTGTCTAGAGTGTCGACACCGCCTTTTGTTAAATTATAAAACTGAATTATTTCAGGTTTCTCGGTATTCGAGTCATTTCCTTTATTGTGGTGCATTGAAGAAATAAGTAAAACAGATTTGGATTTTTTTGGTACATGAGAGTAGTGTTATATCTTCACGAAATCCGTACAAGCTGCTACCTATTGGTCTTGTTTTATCTGCAAGGAACTGACGCGGAATTTCACGCTTATTTTTTTTAGCGTTCCTACATATGTCAAGCCTCGCTTTTGAGTTCCATGACCAGTGGGATGGAACTGAACCAATTGTCAGCTGTGACGTTTCTGTGAGACCTTCAATAGATTTACATAGGCGTATAACAGCTTGTAGAAGGAATGTTAAGTTTTTCTTCCAATGTTAGTGTTCTACCATCTGAACCTTTTCCAGCATAAATGTAGGCATCGTATAGATAATTGTTTCGAGCATCGGTAAGGCACATTACCTTGATCCCATATTTTGCCGGTTTGTTGGGCATATACATTTTAAAACGGCACCTGCCTCGAAACGCAACGAGCATTTCATCTATGCATACGCTAGATCCCAAACTAAACACATCTTTTAGAATTTTCGATTAGTGCGTCAAAAATATTTGATACGGCAGCAGCAGGATCTTCTATCGCTCTCTCCTTTCTGGTATTAGGATCATCACATCTTAAACAGCAAAGTAAAACTCAAAACGTCTTTTGGGCATAGTGCAACGAAATACGTCCCTTCCAGTACCATCAGTAGAAAACAGACATTGTAAGTTCTCATTTCCAGATTTAAAACTGAAGTGTATACTAACAATCCTAGAAATGCTCTCATTTCAACTACATTGGTATCACTTAAGAACAAGTATGGGTAGAGCTTTTATATTTTGCTCTAGCTAAACCAATTTTTAAATTCGTCCACTGAATAATTTCTAATATCATGTTATCTGTAAATAACAAACTCCATATCATCTTCAACCTTGGGTTCAACGATTATGTTATGTTGTCGCGTTCTTACGTTAGTTGGGGTTCTATTTTTGACCTGCAAAAGTATATTTTGTAATAATATATTGTTGCATGTTTGATGTGTTTGGCATACCATCTAAAATTATCTTTTGCTATATAGTAGTTCTGGTTACCGGCGCCAGAGCCCGGTAAATCTATGTCCACACTCATCGCTGGATCCTTCATTTTCGGATTCATCTTCTTCAGAGTCAGTGTTATGATCGCTTTCAATAACGATGTCTTTAGTATTGTAATAATCATCACTGTCGGATCGTCACTATTATCAAATTCGAAATCTTCATTACAGACATCATTCAACATCTGTTCAGCCTTTTCAAATCTCGGATCATCTCATAGCATCCTAAGGCCCTCTGGTCGGTCATTTTCAAAATTACCTGAGTTTTGGAAAAAAATAATGTCTGTAAAAATACTGCTTAACGCGATTCATACTAACCACTACAGTGCGTTTCTCGGACCGCGGTGACTTTTATGGTGTATAATAATACGACACTAACACGTTCAAGCCTCAAACTACACTAGAGTGTGCGGCATACGGTGGCTGAAAGGTACATGGAACCCTGGTGGCATATCTTTGAACTTGTTACGTAGTGTAATAAAATGCGAGCGATTTGTGGGACCGCACTGTAGCGGTTAAGGGTTACGAAAACAAGAATTAGGAAAAAAGAAGAATGGTGAAACGGAGAATGCGAGAAGGAGAAAAAGGAATTGAGAAAAGGAAGAAAGAAATGGAAAAAAGGAACGATAAAGATAGAAGAATGCAGAAGATTAAAAGTAAATTTTAAGGAAATATGTACAAAAATAAAGAAGAGCATAAAAAACTAACCGAGATAAAGATTAAAGAAATTAAAAATGAAGGACAGGCATGGGAATTCATAAATAAAAATAGGAAACAAGGAGGAATGACGGAAGCAAGTATAGAAATAAAAAATGGGAAGAACATTGTAAGAAGCTATTAGGAGAAAGTGAAATAAAAGCAAGAAATAAAGAAGTTTGGAAAAAAGATAAGACACAGAGAGGGTGGAATAGGGAAAAGAAGAAATGGAGAGAGCAATAAATAAAGTAAAAAGAAGAAACAGAATAGACGGATGGAACACAACGAGAACAATGGAGATACATTGGAGATAATATGAGAGAAAAATTAAGAAAAGTATTCGAAAGAATATGGAAAGGAGAAGGGATACCAGAAAAATGGAAAGAGGCAATAATATCCCTAATTTAGAAGAGGGGAGATAGGAAGGAAGCAAACAACGACATAGGTGTAAGCATAATGAATGTGGGTTATAACATATGCCGAAATAATTAGAAAAAAAATTGGAAATAGAAATAGAAGAAAAGAAAATAATACCGGATTAGCAAGCAGGATTCAGAAAAGAAAGAGGATAGACAATATATAATATATATACATATATATACATATATATATATATATATATATATATATATACTACAGCACATTGTCAATAAAGAGATAGCAAAGAAAGGAGGAAAGATGTACGCAATATTCTTAGATATTAAAGCGGCATTTGATAATGTGGAAAGAGGGCTATTATGGAAAAGATGGAAGAAGTAGGAATAAACAGAGATCTAAAAATGCAATAGAAGAAATATACGAAGAAACAAAGTGTACAACGAGGGTAGGGAGGAAGCTAGGAAGAGAATTTAGGACGGAAAAGGGACTAAAACAAGGCTGTCCGTTAAGTTTGTTTTCGATCTAAATTAGTGATCTGGAGAAGGAAATAAAAAAAATCAAGTAGGAGGAATAGTAGTAGGAAGGAAAAAGATATGGGTATTAGCATACGCGGATGACATTTTAGTAATAGCAAGAAATAAAGGAGAGATAAGAGAAGTAGTTAAAAGTTATGAAGAAGTATCTGGAAAAGAAAAACTAGCAGCAAATGTCGATAAACAAAATTATGGAATTTAAAAAGAAAAGGAAGAAGAAAGGAAGAAGAATGTAGGGAGAGGAGGAGGTAGAGATAGTAGACAAGTATAGATACTTAGGATACAATATCAGATATAATAATAAAGATAGAGATCATATAAAGAGATGAAAATGAAAAGAAATAGAATAGTAGGACAAGTATGGGGGATAAGGAAAAGGACATTTAGTAAAGATTTAGAGAAAAGAGATGGATGTTTGAAAAGTTTGTAAGAAGTGTGGTACTGTATGGAGCGGAGATTTGGGGTTGGAAGGAATGGCAAGAACTTGAGAAGATACTGGAGAAATACTGGAGGTGGACATTAGGCTTAGAGAAGCAAACACCGGGATATATAGTAGAAGAAGAGCTAGAAATAGAAAAATAAGGATACAAGCAGGAAGAATTGCAGTAAGGTATGAAGAAAAATGGAAAGTAGGAAGGAAAATGAAATACTATATGAATGTTGGAAAAAAGTCGAGGCACAGAAGGTAAAATATGGGTAAGAAGAAAGAAGAAAATACTATGATAGAGTGGATACGCGAGAGAAAAGATAAAGATATTAAGAGATGAAGGAAGAAAGATGGAGGAAGAAATAATTGTAAGAGATAAAGATACACAGAAGCAGGAAAAAAAGGCAAAAATAAAGGAAGGAAAATATAACGAGAAATACATAAAAATAATGACAGACAAGGCACCAAGGTACATAACAGAGAGAAAAGGAATGAATGAAATAAGAATGATCGCAAGATTCAGAATGGGAAACGAAGAAAACGAAAATAAATGTTGGATGTGTGATGAAGAGAGAATATGCAGGTTGTGTGGGGACGAATGGGAAAATATAATCTATCTAAAAGAGAAATGCAGAGAAACAAAACACGAGGAAAAGGAATGGAAATTACTACTAGGAGAGAAGGGGGAAGGAAAACAATGGATGAGGGAAGTGTTGGAGAGGAGGAAAGTGATGGAGGAGAGGAAAAGAGAAATACTGAAAATTTAGAAAAGAGAGGGATGGGGGTTGAAGAAGGAAACAGGAATTAGTTGTGTTATAATTTATTGAAATAATAAAATTTGCTTTTTATTTTTGGTATTGTAAAGTTAAAAAAAGGAAAAACTGAATCTTTGTTATAAAATTTTAAGATAAAATAAATAAATATTAATTGACTATCAAGAATGTACACTATAAGATAAAAGTAGGAGGAGAGGAAACACAGGCCATCAGCAGCAATATTGGATTGAGACAAGGAGACGCATTGTCTCTCATTCTATTTAACATGGTGCTAGACACCGTCATAAAAAATTCCTACACAGAATGACTATCACTTCAGAAACCAGAACCAAATATTGGCCTATGCTGATGACATAGCCATAATTAGCACCAACGAAAGAGACATAACTCAAACATATAGAACCTTAAAATGAACTCAGAACAGGTCGGATTAACAATAAATAGGGAAAACACAAAGTATCTAAGGATATCAAGGCAAATAGAACAACCAAAACAAATATCTGTGAATACAGAAATAGACAGAGTTACTAAGTTCAAATACCTGAGTGCAGTGATTAACGAAACAAATGACATTACTGAGGAAATCAAAACCAGAATTTTCACTGTTAACAGGGTTATTTTGCTCGAACGATATTTTCAGAACAAAATTAATATCTAGAAAAATAAAAGTACGACTATACAAAACAATAATAAGGCCAATACTAATATATGGTTGTAAATTATAGACGCTAGTGCAAAAGAGAAGCAGCGCTAAGGATATTCGAAAGGAGAATTCGACGAAGGATATTTGGACCGGTTAATGAAAGGGGAGAATAGAGACGAAGACATAATGAAGAAATTGTGTTCTGTATAATGAACTAGACGTAGTTAATGTCAATAAGCGCATGCGATTACAATGGATAAGACATGTGATCCAAATGGCACCCAACACCGCAACTTAGGAACTATTTAACAGCGTACCAACAAAACGCGACTCAAAGCAAGGGACGGATGGACAATGTGTTCCAAGATCTCCAAAAGCTTAATGTAAACAATTGGAGAAGAACTGCCAAAAATAGAACAGACTGGAGGAAAATCGTTGAGTCGGTGAAGACCCTTGACGGGTGATAAAACCGAAAGAGAGAGAGAGTCAAATTATTATTGGTAGTAATTATTTTAATTTATAGCATCTCACGACACAAAATTTTAATTAATCCAATAACATTGACAGTACACTCTAATGTAGAACAAGAATCTTGGGTAAGAACAAGAACCATACCAAGATTAAGGATATTAATGCAAGAGCAGCAATACCGATATCAAATCATGATTTTGTCTTGGTCTTGGTTTGGTCATCATTGAAAGTTGTCTTAAAGTAAAACAAATCATCTTCGGCTCCATGTACCGAGGTATAATAAAATTGAATTAAAAGTTTATACTTTTTAGAATAAGCGTCTAAAATTACTAGCGTAAAAGTTCGTCTAAAAAGAACATTTTTAAATTAAACGAAATATTTTCGGAGAAAAAAAGTGAGGGTAAATTTTTCATTACTGTAGAAAATAATAGTACTAAACTATACATCAAAGTTTTAATTTGATGGAGCAAATTGATGCAAATCAACTGTTTTAATTTTGAAATTAGAGGTTCTCTTTGAAATGAACTGCAGCTTCTTCGTTCTAAGTTTGTCTCTGTATCTCCTATTTAACATCAAGTCATATTGCTTTAGTTTTTGTTATCGTTACGATTACTTTAAGAACAAGTAAGGTTTTGTAAAGAATAAATCTTTAGCCCTCCGCAGATTGTGGAGCGGTGGAAGATTTCACGATAAAGTGTAAATTTATCGAACGATCGACAATGGGACGTATTAAGTATTCGTGAAAAACGAAGTTTATTTTATAAATAGACGTACAAGGTTGAAAAACAAATTAAATTTCTGCTAAATTAGAAGAATGTAACATTTTACATCTGCCGCATAAAAAACTCTTACAAAAACTTTGGGGTTTTTATTTGACAAATGTGCTGGGGGAGCGCAGACAGTTATAGAATTTAAAAATAGTTCCGAATTCATATTAAACTTCACAAATACGGAAGCTGATATCAAAGTCCTTTTAATAATATGGAAATACTTCTATTTTCTTTATAACCAATATATGTCATATTGATTTATAACAAAATATTGAGAAAATTTTATTGCTTAAATTCAAAAATAATTTGTCCAAATTAGCATATTAATAGAAAAGGTAATTTGTTAATTAAAATGGAAATTATGTTTGAAAAAACAGGGCATTTTCCTGGCGTACACTTAAGACAACACTAACTTTTCCTCTCAGTTTTATTGTCACTTTAATTTCTTTTCTAAAACAACTGAAGCTCTTAATTATAGAAAAAAAATGAAATGCAAATTCTGGTATTGTATGAGTATATTTTCTTCATTGTTAATCTAGTTAGAACGTTCTCTTTGTTAATAAAATACATATTCTTTTAAAAAGTTTTCTTGCACCGTAAAATATCTGAAATTTCATTTTTGAGGCAATCTCATAAACTAAATGGCAGAAACAAATATAGTTAGAGTAAATGTATTTTTGTGTTTTTAGAAACATTTCAACGTAATACGACCACAAAGATGCCATTACTTTATATTCTGCCCTATAACGTTGAGGGGTGCAGATTTAGTTTTGTTGCTTTTAAATCTACTGCGGACTATTGTATTTTAAATTATTGTATTCCTTTACATAACCATATTCTGATGAATATTGTATATAAGTTATCTTCTGTTTATAAAATAACCGAGAAAGATTTAACATGATGTCTTTATTGACTGGGAGCTTTTAAACAATTTAGTTGATGGTAATTCCAATCATTACCATCTTCAGAAATCACAAAAAACCGCAAAGTTTTAGTACTTTTTTTCGTTTATAACTGACGATAAATTTCCTACAATTTTCGTATATTGATTTAATTCTAACGTTGTTTCAAACCGCTGGCCGTTACCGGGTACTGAAAATGGTCTTTTATGTCGTTTGGTGAAAAATGCAGAAAATGACATTTTAAAAGTCGTGATCTGAACTTTTATTCCCAAAACGAATTAGGTATCAGCCTGGTTAATATATCGTTAAGTACACACAAATGAGGTGCGTAGCATTGTAGTTTTTGAAATTAAAGAATGGCACATGTATAGAATGAAAGGAGACAAAACTAGGAAAATCCAAAACAATTACGTATTAACAAAATATACGGTGCGGCTAAAATTTTACAACAACGGTCTAAACTCGCGTCCATCTTTAGAGGCCTTGATTGGAAAGAAAGTCTAATGGCGTTACCACAATCAAGGTTGACCGTGACGGAGATCACTTGAACCTTAGGTCAACACCCCATAGAATGAAATGTTTTAGACGAATTTTATTTCACTACATTTCTCTTAACTTTTTCCCCTATCCATCAATTCGCAACTTTTCTCGATCATCGTCTTTCTTCTTTTGATGTCCGATGTACCAAACTGGAAGTCGACGGATGTAATGGGCTCTATTTTTGATGGACATTGTGGGTGTCGCCGCTTGGTTTCTCTTCTGTAAAAAGGACAATTCGGTACCTGTTGTTCATTCTTCACTATCAGATAAAGTTTTTAGTAACATTTACCATTCAAACGTATCTGTTCCGATTCCTCAACCAAAGAAACGTCATCGACTTTATCATCTACAAAGATTAAGTTGGCAATGCCCTTCACAGTTGGAACAAAGACACAAGCTCGTGAGCAACCACAATTCTCTGTGCAGTGTAAACAAGACATCTGGAGCAGGATTTTTGTGTATGGCAATAAGAATTAAGGAGGTTGCTACTTTCCGCTAGCCTCAGTCTTCGGGAGACAACTTGTTCCTAATCAGTGTTGAACTTGATAAAATACATTCATATTTCTGCTGCTTTAGTTGGTGGAAGTGATGCTAGGTTACGATTCACCTTATAAACTGATATAACATAGCTCTTATGTAGAGTGATGCTGCGGTTTATCTGTCTACCTCTCCCGTGTCTCAATAATTTCCTCTGGCGTTTCTATAGATTCGAAAACCGCCTCTACGACATGAAATCACTTTGACGAAAAACTATCTTGGTGTCCAGTTCATCTCGACGCGCACCCATTTTTAGAAGTTTGTTAAGCATTGTTCATTTTTGTAACCACGTTATATCAATTAATACGTAATTTAATGAAATTCCAATAATAAAACCATTATTATAAAAGAAAACTGCAGTCTATCTATATATTTAATGCGCTTAAGCATTCCAGACAAACATTTTGGTCCTTCGAGCCGGATCATTGCCAGAAGAATCAAATTAATAGTAATCTAGTAAAGATTTGTACGTGCAAATTGAACCGTATAACAAAGTTTGAAGTTGATCCAAGACAGTCGTCATTTACACCAAGTTAGTTAAAGACCAAATATGGTGATCCAATATAGATATCATTTACATTAATAACGATCAACATTAGTGAAATTCAGCTAATACCTAAACAACTGCAAAATCTGTGAGTTTAATATTATACGTACTCTATAAGAGCCTTTCTAAGTGGAGATGGGAATAATACCCAATTCAGTAAGTTGTAATCAGCAGACGTTTCGGCCACCGTTGTGTGGGCTTTGTCAAGGCTGGTTTACAAAAACGTCGGCGATTACAACATTACTGAGTTGGGTATTATTTCCACCTCCACCTAGAAAAGCTCTTATAGAATACATATAATATTAAAAAAGTTTGTGGGGGCCACTTTACCTATATCTGTGAGTTTGTTCCTTATCCTTATCGGTTTTTGAAAGAAAACAATTTACAAAATAATTTTTGCACTAGACTAATTGAAGATCAAAACCAAAAAAGTTACCAAACTACTATAAATGTAATAATTCCAATCAACCCAATGAAGAACCATTTAAAAACATTTTCTTGTTAATGTTACAAATAAAAAATTCTGCAACCTATGCAAAATGAAAATAATTTAATTTACTCGTGTATTGAATTTTTGAAACTTGATGTTTGAACTAGAATATCTAAAACAAATTAATTAAAATTATGCAAAATTGTTTTTGTTCAGAACACTTTTTGGTGTACATAAAGACCGTGTATAAAGTGTCAATCCTGAGGATAATCAATTGAAAAAATTCTGGGAAGGTACTTCTAGAATGTCCAAAGATGCTTTAGATTACGAAAAATTTTTAAGAAAAATACATATTTTAATTCAAATTCTCAATTTGTTCTTCATCTTTTCTTATTTTTCATCGATTTTCGTCATGTGTCTCGAATGTTGTTCCATTTATCCAATACAGATGTTCCTGCAAACAAACAATAATGTTATAAAGTTTTGTTGTTTAAGTGTTTTACATCCATTTTATTTGTTTTCAGATATTTTGCTTCTGGGTGTTCGTTCAAGGAACCCACTACTCATATAGGGTAGGAATATCGACTATTAGTTTGTTTTTTTGATTTAACTCCAAGACAATTTAGAATCTATTCAAGGGACAATAAGAATGTAAGCAGGTGATCCAGTGATTCGTGCCTTTCCACTTATGCAGTCACTAGAACCTATTTGGTATGTCCGAGGGTTTGAAACGCTTTAGTCTACGTAAGTCATTTGCTCCGTCTAGAAGCCTACGCGATAACTGGTTTGGGTGCACTGATAATTTTACACTGTGTTTTACACTGAGTTGTTTGGCGACCTCTTTAACTATAGGTATTTGTAGATCTCTTCTTAGTGTCGCATTGGTCACGTACCATGGTGCGTTGGTAATTTGACGTAGAACCTTAGACTGGAACCTTTCTAATATTTCTATGTTAGAATTGGCTGCAGATCTCCAAAGCTGCACTCCTTAACTTCATATTGGCTTTAATATTGTTTTATACACAAGTACTTTATTTTCTAGTGTAAGTGGGGACTTTTTTCAGATTAACCAGTACAGCTGCCTTAGTTTGATGTTTAGTTTCTTTTTTGTTCTTTATGGGGTCACCATATTTGTCTTCTATCTAAGGTGATACCTAAGTATTTTGCTTTTGAATTTTGAGGTATAGGTTGTTGGTTGAGGTAAATTGATGGGCAGGTAGATCTTTTGGTGGTAAAAGTTACGTGTACAGATTTCTGTTCATTGACCCTGATTCTCCATGTTTTAAGCCATTTCTCAATATTTATTATATTTCCTAGAACAAGATTAGCTGTAGTTTTAGGGTCTTTATGTGATGCAATCACCGTAGTGTCATCGGCGAAAGTTGCTACTGTTGTATCTTGTAGTACTGGAAGATTAGCAGTAAAGATCAAATACAAGATTGGTCCTAAAATGCTTCCTTGAGGGACACCTGATTCAATTGGTTTTAGGCTTGTATGTTCATCATCGTGTCTAACATAGTACTGTCTTTCTTCTAAGTATGATTTTAACAGAAGGTATATATTATTAGGTAGCCGTTTTTGATTTTATAAAGTAACCCTGTGTGCCAAACTTTATTGAACGCTTGCGACACGTTTTTGTGCTATTTTCCAGGAAGCTGGAAAGTAATTTAATCTTAATGCTGCATTAAAAAGTGCCGTTATATCTCGAACTATGTTTTCTGGAAGTTCTTTGATTACTTTACCTGTGATTTGATCCCATCCCCCAGCTTTTTTGCTGTTGAGGTTTTATTTGCTGGACTTCGTGGATCTTGAGCCTTTTTAGCGGAAGTTCCATTTGTAACGGTAATTCTAGGAACTTATGGATATGTTCTTCCTTGTTTTCAGCAACTATTCTCGGAAAAGGAGTAAAGATTTTTTCAAGATGTTTGGCGAATGCCTCTGCCTTTTCTATATTTGATCTAGCCCATTTACCATTTTTGAGTTTTATTGGTAAATTGTGCTGTTTGGGGCGCTTGATATTTCTCGTCGCCATCCAAAGAGAGTAGTTGCTGTCTTTAGTTGGGGAAAGTTCTTGGAGATTTGGAGTTTTGAATATGCGTATTTTTCTCCTTTTTTAGAAATCTTTTTAATTCTTTTATTGCTTTGTTGTGCCTACTTTTGTCTTGAGGAGTTCTGGTTTCGTGCCATCGTTTTCTTAGTTTTCGTGTTTCTAAGATTTTTTCTTTAGCTGCATCAGAACAGTGTCTCTGTTGCAAGTTGTTGTCTATTTCTGGGGTTGCTGACCATACAGCCTTTGAATAGCCAGGGTTAGTAATTCAACAGTTTGGTCTAGTTCTTCCTTGTTTTTGAGTGAAGGTTCAAGGTGGGTATTACTTAGTATGTAGTTAAACGTAGTCCAGTTTGTTTTCCTATTATGTAGCGCAATGATCTGTTTTTATACACCATGTTAGCATTTAGTGTAGCAATTATAGGGGAATGGTCGGATAAAAGATCAAAACCCGATTGTATGTTTAGATGAGTATGGGGTATGTTTTTTGTTATACAGAAGTCTAGCAGGTCCGGAGATCGTCTTCTATCTGTAGGCCAGTACGTTGGTTGGCCCGTGGATCATGGTGTTAGATTGTTTTGCAGTAGCGCTAAGTCTTCCTTTTGGAGTAGGCGTATTTGATTTAGATCCCCACCACGGATGTTTAGCGTTGAAGTCGCCTCCGCTAATAAATCTATGACCAAGTGTATCAGAATATTGTTTGTATTGTTCTTTTGTAATTTCATGTTTGGGAGGGGAATATATGGCTGATAGGAGAATCGGTTCGAGGTAATCGTAAACAGTGACGGTAGTTGCTTGCAAGAAGTCTTTTGTAAAGTTTTCATTCTCATGATGTTTTATGGAAGTTTTTATTATTATAGCAGAATCTCCGTGGGCAGTATTATCTGGGTGAGGTGTGTCATAGGTTAAATAGCCGGGAATCCGTAGATAGCTGTTATTTGTGAAGTACGTCTCGGAGATAAACATTACGTCTATATTATGATGTATTAGGAAAGTTTTTAATTCTGGGCTTCGTTGGGCCATGCCGTTAGCACTCCAAACTCCTATTTTTAGTGAATTAGACATTGTTGGTTTTGTTAATTAATGTTGTGATAATATTTAATAATGTATCCATTCCTTCTGTTAACTTTGCACTATTTCTTCAAGCTTAGTTATGCAATCACTATGTTGGGTAGCGGAAGGTATTAGATTGCTTTGTAACTTTTGAAAATAGGGGTTAGTTATTTGAGATGTCGAAGGAACAGGAGAACTGTCGGAAACTTGTACTTCGGCATGGTTTTGTTGTGAATGTATTTGCCTTTTTTTTAAAATATTTTCTCGTAGAGTGGGATACAGTTTTTGTTGCAATTGCTTCCGTACGCTACATCCTTTGTAACTAGAAGGGTGGTTTTCCACAGTTGCAGCATGATACTTTCTTTCGTTTTTCTTTCCAAGTACAGTTGTTTTAAGATGATTACCTGAGCATTTAACGCATTTAGGTTGCTTGTAGCAATAGTGTTTGGTATGTCCAAAGGCTTGACATTCTATGCATTGTAAAATTTAACGTTTTTATATGGTTGTTTAAAGTGCACAGATGTATACATTAAGAATTGAATTTGTAAATGTCCTTATTATTATCGTTTTGCTCTAATTCTACGAAAAATGATGACGTCAGATTTTGGTAGTTTTGTTGTTATCATGTTGTGATCTCTGTATATTATTGACCCTAAGCACTTTGTGGCCATTATTTTCAATTTCCTTTTGGATATCGTTGATATCTGCAGATGAATGTAGACCCTTTAATACCACTTTGAAGCTTCTTTATTTTTATCTGATAAGTATAGCACTCTGTACCTTTTGAATAATCCGCCCATAATTATGGGATACTTCGGTTTTTGAAACTTGTATTTTGACTTGGTTATTACTTAATATTTTTAAAGTGTAGTTATCGGCAGCTAGTGTATTTAATAAGTTTTGTAAGGGAGCTATATTTTCAACTCTACTAACAAAATGGGGAGCCTTACTGGCTCTTTCTTGCTGATTATTGGATACGTCGTCTGTGTTTTCTTCCTCAGATAATTTTTCGAATGAGTTTTTTGTGTTAATTGGTTTATTTAGCCAGTAGTTGGCCGAAACTGCTTGCTTTTAGGTGCTGTTAGTTGTGTCTGTGTTAATTCTAAGTCTTTTTTTGTATTCGACTTTTTCCAGTCTGATTGAGTTTGCATTGGTTCTGTAACGGTGTATTTGAATTTTGTATGTTAATGGGTTGCTGTACTTGAGACATTGTAGGGTAGGTTGTATACTTCGGGACTGGAGGTGTGATAAACTTAATTGTGGGTAAAATGTTGTTTGTATTGAGACTGGTTTGTTGAATTGAAGCTATATTTTGGGGCTGTTGATAAATGTATTGTTATGTGTTTATATCTATGCACTGACCTGTATTGTTAGCGTATGTTGATTGCGGAAACATATTTGCACCCGGCCCGAGGGCCAACAGTAAATTTGTTTAAAAACTTATGCAGTGAAACGAATGTGTATATGAGATTAGAAGCGTACAGCGACCTCGGCCGCTTATCATTTACACTTGCACTTGAACTCGGAGCACGAAATCGACTATGTTTATGCTTCGAGAATCAAACGGATACTCCGACTATTAGTAAAATAATAAAAAGAAATCAGCGTCATTATTTGGAAGAGATTATGCACAGATTTCATGAAGTTGACTGATACTGAGAGAGAATGGGAAGCCCATGCAAATGGATTTGAAACAAAGCTAACTTTCCTCATTGTCTTGCAGCTGTAGACGGAAAGCACATCAGAATTATAAAACCATGCCATAGTGGTTCTATGTTCTTTAATTATAAAGATTATTTCTTTTTTTATTACTTGCTGTGGTCAATTCAAAATACCGATTCATCTACATAAGTGTTGGTTCATATGGGAATGTGTGTTCTACCATATTAAAGAACAGTACCTTTTGGCAAAAGTTTAATGATGGTATATTAAATATACCAAAACCCAAACCTGTAGATGAAACCACAAATGCCGTATGTACTCATTGGGGACGAAGGTTTTAGCTTAACACCGAATCTCTTAGAGAAAATCTTCAACTATTGTTTGAGCCGAGCTAGAAGATATGTTGAGTGTGCCTTTGGTATTCTAGCCAATAAATGGAGAATCCTGCATCGGCTGATAGATCTTCAAATAGAAACGGCGTTAACGTCATAAACGCTTGTACGGTTTAACACAACTTTGTCGAGATAAAGACGGTATTAATTTACAACAAAACCCAATAAGTATAGAAACAAGTAAAAAACGGGCCCGTTCCCACATCGTCCACAACCTCGACGGTGTAGTGGTCCTACTGCAAATATAATTCAAAGAGCATTTGCTGAATACTTCTCGTCTGATCTTGGTTCAATACCTTGGCAGGAAGCAGCTATATATATATAACTACCTACATAGTATTAAATAAAATATTAACTTACCAATTTTTTTTCTTTCTTTTTCGTCCAGTTTCTCAAACTCGGAATTTAATATTATGCAAATTTCCCGCCACGCTTCTCTAATCGTCGATTTGTTAATTTGTACTTGTCCAACGTTTTATCCCACAATACGGGTTTGTTTTTGACTAGCGATATTAACGCGCAAGCGTCCACATCCATTTTGCACGAGCACTTAACGCCAAATGAGGCTACACACACGCAAGGAAGGGCAGAGCGGGGGAGTCTGGTTTTCAGTCTTAACGCAACGTGTGCCAAACTTTATCGAACGCTTGCGACACGTCAAGGAATACCGCTGAGCAATATCTCCCTTCTTCGATATCAGAATTAATATGACGTTACTATACGGTGTACTTGCTCGACGGTTCCATGCTCTTCTCTGAAGCCGAACTGATGCTTGGGTATTAGGTGTTTTTGTTCAGTACGGGTTTGAGTCTTTTCAGAACTAGTTTTTCGAAAACTTTTGACAATGTTGGGAGGAGGCTGATAGGCCTATATGACTCTACACTATCAGGATCTTTGCCAGGTTTTGCTATCAGCGGGGGAGTCTGGTCTTCAGTCTTGACGCAACGTTTGTTCACACCTTATCCGATTCGGGCGTTTTGACTGATCGTCGCAATGGCAAAACGTCCGTCAAATAACTCGGATCAGTCTTTTTCCCGGATCAGTCATAATGTGAACAGCTCCATACAAAAACATGTTTTCAATTGGATTCGCTGATTTTCAAAGAAAACACATTCTTTGTGGATGCCTGAGATCTTTTAAAAGTCGTTCTTGAATGCAAAATGTCTCTCATTGCTCTGTACAACTGGAACAATGCCCATGTTTCTTAAAAAATTAATCTCCAAGATTAATTAATGTTCTACGTCCGGCAAATAATGACATTGACTATCTTGAAGTTGATTGAAATGCCTGTTTTACACAACTTAAAAAAATTGATAGTATGCACAATAATTAAACGAATGATTAGTGACTTTTATTCCTAGTGGTACTAATATTTGCCATTCCCTACGACCAACAATAGTACGCGAAGCACCTAAATAACTAAAACCTAATTCAGTCTTACAAAATTTGAACTTTAATCTTTTGCAGAATTAAGGGTGTAGTAGAGATAGGTCGTACTCTCTCGCAAGGCAATGGCAAACCAGCGAGAGTATACTTGTCTAGTAAACCTCTCAACTTAAGCTGTTTGGAATTGGCTTTAAATTGTAGGTCCTACGTATATGTATCTACTGTCACGCACAATACATATGCATGCGAAGGGTGCTCAACGCCGGTAACGGATATGCGATTTCAAGAGAGATAAAGAGATAGCTATACTTGCCAATCACTTAAACTTAAAGCACAGGTAGGAGTGTAAAACCAGGTTGTTACCACCTAAAACAATGTAACTTGTTTGATTGACATTTCCGGTTAGTATGTACTTATGCTTTGAATTTTCAGAGCTATAAATGTTTGCTGATTTTGTAATCTTTTAGCTCACTAAGGTCTAGCAAGTTCTTCTAGGCAGTGATTTGTTTTGTTGTGCACAATGTTGTTGTTCAATGCTAATCTCACACAATTTGTTAACAATGACGTTTGTAAAATTGTTTTTGTTTTTAAAATTTCTTGAATCAATCATTAAAGTTCGAGGATCTGACACAAAGCAAAAAAATCAGCTATAAGATACAACCAACTTTCTGAACACCTCGATATCTTTACCTTAGTGCAGAAGTAAATTTAACACAATTTTTCTGGCGTTGCCTGTGAAAATAAAATAATAAGGGAGTGTAAGGTATGTTACGAACAATTGATTTTCTTAAGGCGTGTTTGACAAAATGTCACTAAAAAATAAAACAAAACGCCCATGGCTTACCAAAGAAATTTTCTTTTGAAATTTGAAAAATTTTACTCCGTCCACAACACATACAGACGTCTAAACATATTTTAAAAGCCATTTTTACACGTTACTACGTATTTGCTGACAGCGGGGAGATTTGTTTGGGTGACAATTTATTGAAGAAGCTAAGACCATTAACCTACAAAGGTCAATGGATCTGATGCCTGAAAGTAATTACACTCGTTCTAATACGGAATGTAGCTCCCGCCAATCCAAAAGACCTTTTGTTTTAGCTTACCCCACAATTTAATGACAATTCTGAGGGAGTTAGTGCCAACAACACCAAGCGTTGGTGGATCGAGACTATCCCGAATAACAATTCGCTTAAACACTAGAAATACAACCGCTTGATGTCACGTGTACGTACGTTTCGAACGCATGCAAAATAAATAGGTCCCTTAAAACGACAACTTAGTTGTATACTGATGTATGTAGTTCTGATAAGGAAGGTCCTTGCTAAGACAGCCAGTTGACAGCTACTCGAAGATCAGTAGGATTGCCCTGAGGAGGAGGAGGAGACGACACAGCTCTGGGAGCAGATTGTTGCCTTTGTAATAGCAGGTACGCAGCTTAGTGCACCTAAACATAGAAAGTGCTCACAACAAAAACCCTGATATGGAAATGTTTTTGTCATCCGTCAACTGTGACATCTTCTGTGTGTGTGTGAACACTGGCTAAGGCAAGACTAGTTAAACGTATTTTTACTGCAAGGTTATGCCCTAAGCAATGTCTCTTTCAGAAAATTTTTGCGCGGTAGAAGAACTGCTATTTTTTTTACCAAAAGAGAAAGTGAGTATGGATAAAGTGTATGGCTGCTTCAGCTGCTATTTGGTAGGAAAACCCCTTCGTTAAAATAAATTCCTATTAATAAAGGTTTTATAATACTACTTCTTGTATGCGAATTTTAGTTTCATGGTGTTTTCATTTAACAATGTCAAAAAAATTGACTTCTTGACAATTTTAATTTTCTTAACTACCGTTACTCCCGGGGGATCCGGACACTTCGCCGAATAGACATAACGCAAATAAACACAACGCTAAAACTGGGACACAACGTCTAAATGAATTATTGGACATATCGCCAAAACTGGACGGTCGTCGAAATCACCTGCTGGACACAATGCCGAAAATGGACACAACGTCAAAATCAGTAATTGGACATATCGTCGAATCTAGACACAACGTCGAAAAACAAAAACTGACGTGTTTTTCGTTTTAAGAGGGATTAATCTTAAGTAGGGTATTCAAAAACACTTTTTGTTCACTTAAATTTGTTTTAATCAATGTAAGTTGTTTTTATGTGATCGGGGGTAAACTGTTTTAGTTGGTAGGTTACAGTTATTACAATTTTTTCTTTAAAAATTTGTTTTAATCAATATCTGATCTACGTGGTGTCAGCCAGTCAATTACTGATTTCGGCGTTGTGTCTATTTTCGGCAATGTGTCCGCAGGTAATTTTGACGTTGTGTCCAGTTTTGACAATATGTCCAATAATTCGTTTCGACGTTGTGTCCAAGTTTTGGCGTTGTGTCCATTTGACGTTATGTCTACTTGGTAAAGTGTCCACGACTCCTCCCGACCTCCCTAGAAATAAATTTCAAAAATGTCTAATACTGAAAACATAGTCCAATATCACGTCTAACCGTTGTACAAATTTTGCTTATCTGGTTTTTATGTTTCATGAAATATTAATTTTTCAGTAGATTCAAATTTCAAAATAAATTAAAAATTAGGACATTGTATTTAAAATAACAAAGTTAGTATTTACTACTGGTATAACTGGAAGTGACACCGCCAAGAAAATATTTTCAGTAAGTAGACCATGTCCATTTGTATAAAGTTGGAAGTTTTCAGCTGAGTCGTTTTTTCGTTCTCATTATTCGTCTGACATGCTATCGTCGAAACACACCCTGTGTTTGGAAATATTAAAACAAGCGTTTTGCGCAAAAACATCGTTTTGATACTAACAAATGTGTAAAGTGTTCAGCAATGAAGCATTTTGCTCGAAAAATATAATAAACGTCTAACAACGTCAAAACGAAGTACCGTACGCTCGTTCCTTTTAAGACAAGTTAAAATGAAAAAAATAAAAATTACGTTTTAGAAAAATAGTTCAAATAAAAGTTATAGACACAAAATTACAATACTTTTTTTGTATAATTAATATTGGAAGAAATATTGTTACAAGAATTAGTGTCACGTAATAGTCATATCTCAGTAATTACTTATCGGATCAAAACAAACAACGGAACAACAAAAGTTGTGTAAACAACTTTTATTTGAAAAAAAACAATGTGTAAATAAATATTTTGGTAAATATTTAGATTTAGAAAATGAACGATTTAGAAAGTTAACTACCTTTTGGCTTGATAGATTATGCCCAAAATCAGATCTGCTGAATAAGACCCATGTGCAAAGTTTCATAAAAATCGGACGGATGGTTTCTTTTCTCTAATTCATCGGAAAAAGTGAAAAAAATGAGTGTTAAAATTTTCGGTTTGAAACAAATCGCATCTCATTTATAAGATGTGGAGTAAAAGAGCTAAACATCTATTTTCTGAAGACCTGGTTGGTGAATTATGCTCAAAATCTAATAAAAAATGTGTTATTTTATTATTAATGGACCTACTGAATTTCCTTATTATTGCGTTTCTGGAAAAGATCGTCGCTAAAGATCTTTTTAACTGCTGTTTACCTACACTACAATCCATTGTAACATGAATTACTTAGGTATATCTATTGGTCATAAGTGAGTTGCTATTACAAATGCTGTACTCTTGAGTTGAATATGTTTATGTATGCAACTGATGACATGGGCCATGGAGGAACAAATAACAAGTGTTTAATTTTAATCACCCTTATCATTTACAGTAATACATAATACGGCAACCAAAACTGTGCGACTGCATCATCTAAAAGCAGGCGCAACAAGTGTAACAAATATAAATGCAGAAACCAAATTTAAATGAAGATAAAAATGATACTTTTAGAAGCACACTTCTTTAACAAGATCAATTTGTTTATATATTATTTAATTTAAGCAATATGAAAAATTATATTTCGTGTAATGAATTTCATTGATTAATGGAACTGTCGAAAAACAATAAAGATCAAATCAATTGTTCGGTACATTTGTAAATCTTACGGTATTTAACAAAAGCGTAATAATTAATTTAATCAAATAGGGACGTGTTGATTAAGAAATCGTAATGAAAGTTGGAAATGGAGTTAGGGTGAGCCACAGACAGGGTGGTATAGTGGTGTAACCACAGAGGGTTGTGTAGCAACTGCATAGGGAATATATTGGTTTGTTAGTGGTCACAAGTAATTTAGGGGAAGAGAATCGGCTTTTGCAAGTACGAGGGCGGTGAGACATTGAATGGGCCTGATTTTGACGTTTTTAGATGGATGTCAATTTCTGTTTTGTTTAGAGTTATTTCAGAAGGGTACTTATTACATTATTAATACCTTGGTACTTATTTTGTACAGTAATAAAGAACGCGCGTAATTTTACGAATTCAATTTTGAATTAAAATTTTCACTTGAAATATGGGGTTTATTGAATGTATGTCAATTTTGGTTAAACTCTTTTTACGTTTCTGGTTTATAATCATACTGTAAGTCTGCAAACTTGGGGGGTGATTACTGCATTCTTACAATTAAATACTTTTTTTAGATAATTTATGCATATATCCGTAGTACCCGTTTGAGAACAAACCATTACCTGAACTAAATTTGAACATAAAATCTCCGCCAATTAAGAAATCAGTCAATTGATCAGTATGCAAATTAATCGATACGTTGATAAGTACATCAGTCAGTTATTTACTAATCGGTCGGTTAATCAGAAACTCCATCTCAGTCAGTCAGTTAAATGATAAGTCAAGGACTCTCTAAACATCAGTACGTAAAGGATCAGTTTGTTAATATAAAAAAATTAAACAATCGTTCAGTAAATAAATGAGAGTTAGTCCATCAACGGTAAATCAATTAGCCATATTATTAAATTTATTTCTTTAGTAATCTGTCAGTAACTACACGACCCATTTGTTCCCATTTATGAGTTTCAGGTTAAATGTAGCTGTTCGACGCCTAGTCTTCAATTTATATCCAGTTTTAAAAATATGTGATACTAATAAAAATAGCACGTTTTCTTAGATTGAACTATCTCCAAAAATATCACAAATATTTTCTTTTTTCCAGCACATTCTCTATCCACCCTTTGTCTTCCCTTTCTTCGCAGACTCTGTATTTCTCTATTACCTCCTCATTCCATACTTTACCTTCCAACCCCATAAATTCAATACCACCTCCTTTCACCCTTCCACTAACACCTGTTTTTAGTTTTCTAATTTCTACGCCTAAATCTTGCCACTCTTTTTGTATTCTTTAAAATTCAAATCTCTTATTAGATACTTAGGTTTCTTCTTACGGTACAATTTCTCTGTAACTCTATTATACCTTCCGTCATTTATCTTGACACTCCCTTTCCTGACTCTGTAAATCTTTATCCCTTCTTTCTATTACTTCCTCCATACTCCATCATTTCTCTCTTATTTTCTCTACCACTTCCATCGCAAAGTCCATTTGTTCTTTAAGTTCTCACCAAAATCCCATTGTCTTCTTCTTATGAATATTTTTCTCTTATCTCACCGCCCGTCTCGCTGCCTGCATTCTTAACTTATTCAATCATCATCAACGTTGATCTTCAATATTTAACTTGCACTTTCTCAAATTGTTCCCTTTCCTTCCAACACCATAGATCTACTACGTAGAACGTAAAACTTATTTCCCTCGTGCGTCATCCCTATCTAAACTTATACTCTAGATAC
Organism: Abscondita cerata; assembly: GCA_030710515.1. Classification (NCBI taxonomy): domain Eukaryota; kingdom Metazoa; phylum Arthropoda; class Insecta; order Coleoptera; family Lampyridae; genus Abscondita; species Abscondita cerata. The sequence continues at coordinate 233,377 of JALBCR010003589.1, read as the reverse complement.
TAATCTACGCTCTACTTCTCGTATGAAACACCATTATTTTTGTCTTTTTGACATTGCATATTAAGTCTTCATTACCTCTATTACCCTTCTCACTAACTCTATTACTTCCCTTATCTCCTTTTCACTGTTCGCTCATTCTACTATACCGTCCGCATACGCCAACGTCTAGGACCTTAACCCTTTCTATTACCACTCCTTCCTTTGATGCTCTTACATAGCGCAAGTTAACTCGGACTTAGTGGTCATCCTTGTTTTATCACAATACTTCCCCTACTTCTATCTCTCTCTCCATGCTGTTGCTTGTCTCATTGTATATCTTCTCCATTACTATCACCAGACAATTTTACTCTCTCCTGTTAACACCTCCAATAACTTTCTTCTGTTATCGTTATCAAACGCCTTTTTAATGTCCAAAAACAATCGGAAAACCTTCTTATTCACAATATGTCTTATGATATAAATGTTACTTTCTTCCCTAAACATAGCTTGCTAATCAGTATTAATTTCTTTTTTTTTATTTTTTGTCCGCATGTAGCTTATATACAGCTCACTTCCCTATAATCGTTTACTTTTCCCCTTTCTCCTCTTTATATGTGGGACATATCTTAGCTTATTTTTCTATACCTCCGGAAACTATTTCCTTCAAAATTATATTAAACAGCCCTTTTATAGTATAGCTTCCACGTTTTGCATCAGTATATTTTCATTGTTTCCCGTTTTTCTTGTTTTTTCTTTTTTGTTTTTACTTCTTTCTCCTTTTTTTACTCCTATGTCTTGCTTACGCTCATTTTCTTCTCTAGGTTTTTTCTACTTATTTTCATCTACCTTAAGGGAGCAGTTTACTTGCACCGACTTGGTATTTCATTGTATGCTAAACCCGGCAATCTAAAAGTAGTACTAAGCTATTACTTACTCATATCTTACAAAATCTTTCATCATGCTACAATAGTCGAAAATATAAAAACTTACGAGTTGCTGCTTTAAGCAAAACAATAATGTTTAAAATTTCATCTTGTACATTTATTTTTTAACGTAATATCCAAATTTTCAAAAGTGTAGTTTAAAAATATATCATTTAAGGAACGATGGGAAATTTTTTGAATATTTTTGTAGAAATTTTATTAAAGCTGCCTGAACTATTTTAGCTCAAGTTTGACGTTTTTTCCCTTAGTGTTTTTGGAATTTGTGCATCGTCCCTCTATGGACAAAGTACTTATCTATGCATGGTCAACGTTTGATGAAATTATGTTGTCAAATGTTCAAATAATATAAAATTATAGAAGCGTCTAAACGCCTCATTTTTCTCTAGGGCCCTTTAACATGCTTACATTTTGCTTTGTTTCTCCTTCTGTTCAAAAACCTTCACATTTCTCGTTCGATTTTATAATATTAAAATCTTCACTTCTTCTATATTCTTCCGTTATTATTTTTGATTAAATTTTTAATTTTTTAACTATTTATACCTAACGGCATTTTCTCCTCTTTTCCATCTCCTATTTTTATTGCTTTCTTTTTATGCTTACTCACACTACGCATCCCACCATTGATGTTTTATTTTCATTTCTTTTTCTTATCTACCGTATGTTCTGTTTTTCTTACTTACTATTTTTCTACTTATCTTTAAAAAAAACTGGATTTGTCTTTTTGGACTTAACAGCTATATACAATACCGTGTAAAAGAAGCTTTACTTTTTAAATTGTTTAACGTTATTCCTTGTTCTAAAATTATTTCTTTTTATTGAAAATATGTTATCTAATCAGAAAATTTAAAGTTTTGTTATTTTTAAATAATTGTCTTCCACAGGATCGGTTCTTGCACCTATTATTTTTTAATGTGTATATTTCTGACCTTTCTTCTTTACAATGTCGTCATGTAATAGCTGTGCTGTTATATTTTATGTTCTAATTTACCTTCTACAATGTTTACACACTTAATCAATAACACTACATATAAATACTAAGGTGGGTAAGGGTTGCCATGTTTTGATTTTAGTGGTTTTCCTAAACGTTAAAGCAAATGCTTTGCCAAAACAAACTAATCCACAATTTGCACACGGTTTCGTTACCATTCTATACAAGTTTATACTGATCTTCTGGGGCACAATACATAACTTTCATTACAATACAATAATGAAAATGCACCATACAAAAAATACATAAATAAAATCTTTTCTCAAGTTTATTATCTTTAACTTGGTTTTCTTTCATCTTCCTCTTGGTTCTTTTAATACTCTCTTCCGTCTATATTTCTTTCTCTCTCTATTCTTCATTCGTTTTGTCTTTTACATCCTGTTTCCCATCATATAGGAACCAAGAATTAATGGTCTGATTCTTTCATATCTCCTATTTTAGACCTCTCAACTGCGCTGCACTTTCTTCGTTCACAATCAGATAATCAATAACCAATTTCTCCTTTTACTTACGTATGTAAAATATCCTCTCTCTCTCTCTCTCTCTCTCATACCATTCAAAATCGTCTATCTCCTCTTGCGCACGTGTCCAATAATATTATTTCCCAAGACTGTTCAAGTTCTTATCCATAGAAACCTCGCTTTTAAATCTATTTGCATTCTCATTTTAACTTCCTCCTTCTCTCTAACAACATCCCCAATATAACTTTTATTGCATACATCTTTTTTCATAAACCGCAAATATTTTGTACTTTTCTCCGTTTCCGCCATTTGTATATCTTTAAACCTTAATTTGTATTTGCTTCTCCATATCTCTTTCTCATATTCCCATTTATTTCATACTCCTGTTATTATACCTCTTCCACTTTTCTCTTTCTTTTCCGCAAACTATAATGTTACTCATAACCCTCAAGTAACAAATATTTCATATCCTTTAGTGTTTATCCTTTAAACACGTCTCCACTTCATTCCATTCTTTTCTAAATACTTTAAAAATCCTTATTTAACACTTGTCACATAAAAATTTAAAAATAAATATAATAATTAAAAGAAATACAAAATAAATAAATATAAATCTTATTCACTGTTCTATTTTCCTCTTCCTTCTTATAATCTACTTCCTTTTTTTAGTTTATTGTTATTCTTTTAATTTTTTTTCCACATGTACCTTTATTTTCAGGTATCCCAGTTTTACTCTGCTTCCCTCTTTTTAAAAATTTTTGCTTTCTCCCTTATGTTCGCTTGTATTTCGATGTCCTTCCTTGCCATGTCTTTATTTATAAACACTTTAGATCTCTTCAGTTGTTTTTATTTTTTTTAATGTTTTCTGTTTCTTTTAAATTTATTACTTTTATTAAAACTATTCCTTTTTTATTTCCGTCGCAGGCTCTACTTTATTATTTATCTGCATCTTATTCTTTAACACATCTTCTCCTTTCCGTTTTATCTCCTTTTTTCTCCATTCAACTCTACTCTCGTTATTACTATATTTTCTTCTTCTTTCTTTTTCATAACATCCATTCCGTTTTCCATATTGTTTACCATTTTTTCAATTTCCTAAAATTTCTTCGCTCGATTTAAATTCACTTTTTAGCTCCGCCTGTCTTCGACAATCAAATAAACTAACAAAGAATTTATTATTATGATATTTGCTTCTTCCTAAAATCTTGTAAAGTTCTTGTTCTATCTTCATTTTTGTTCACTCACTATCCGTTCACTCTGGTTCCGACATTTGTTTTTCCTCTTTTTAGTTTTTGTAAACAAATAAATTTAATCTTATAAACGCATGATGGATCCATTATAAAAATGTATTGGTATGTATTATCTAATAAATTTAAACCTTTACTTTAAAAATACCAATGTTTGATATAAATTTTGATAAACATTCGCATGCCTCCATGTCACTAAAAACTCTACATCGCTCGATACTAATAAACGCGTACAAGAATATTGAAATTGTGCAACGACACAAAACATTATACTTGAAAAATAAAAAAAACGCCTAATAGCGTATAGAAGGTACGCCGCGATATAGAAAATGTTGATAGAAAAAGTAAAAGAAACGATACGTTATAAAAAAAAATCAAATAACTGCTCACAACAAGAAATGGTAAAGTAACGAAAGGAGTGAACAAAAATATCAATTGCAAACCTACCTTTGTAACAAGGATAAGTCAGACGCCAAATCACAAGATCCGGGAGGAAACCGTTATTTCAATTAAGAATTCAAAAATGGAACATTGGATTGTATGAACATTTTTTTAGGAGGAGAAAAAATTGCATACAGACAGCGGTCAGCAAGTTGAACGATGGTGTTGGGTAGGCTTAGATCTTAGTGTCGACAACTAAAAACCTTCTCAAGCGGTTTTTTTGTAATCTTCTGCGGAATCTCCATTGGAATACCTTCAGGAAAGGCGTTCGTCGGATTTCCGCTAAAACTTTGTTCGGAACCTCGGTCAGTTCCTCGTCATTCAACTGCAGAGCAGCCATGTCTATTATTTCCACCGCCTATCTATTTTCTTTTTATATCTTAGTCTTTTTGTTTACCCTCTTTTCTTCTGCTCTTTTTTATTATTGTTTAGCAATAATTTGTAACCATTATCCAGTTATTTCGGCGTTTTATCATCTTTAACGCCATATTTTCTGGTGTTAGCGTTGGTTTGATGTTTTCTTTCACCAGTTTTTTTTATATTTCTATTCATTGCAGTCAAAGAAAGTGTGTTCCACAGTGTCTGTCTTATTGTACTTCATACGTATTTCAATTCTGTCGAGGTGGTAATAAATAAATCCTGTTAACATTTGTGTTGCGTAGTACTTTGGTTGCTTTGTATCTACTTACACGGTCTTTTATCGATTATTTTATCGATTTTATCTTTTCTTTCCCCCATAGAATTTTTCTCAAACAAATATATGTATATACTTCAAACGTGGTGGTGGACGTTGTCGTGTGTGCTTTTGCAATATTTATTGCCGTTTTCCTTTGCACTCCTTCTAATTACTATATTTTTACGGAACACCCAGTCCGCCCATACTGGTGCTGCATATAGTAGGATTGACTTTACCATGCCGTTAATTACTTTTCTTGTATCGGTTTTTATTATTTTCTTATTTGCAAAGGGATCTAGGCTTACGCATTCTGATATGTGCTATCATTTTTAGAGGATTTGTTTATACCTAAGTATTTTATATTTCTACAGCTTCTAATTTTCTTGTCTGCCACTTGCACTTTTACTTCTTTGATTGTGTTTCTTTTTGCTACAATTATAATTTCAGTTTTTTGTTTATCTAGTGTTAGTCCTATAATCGTGAGTAAATTTCCATCATCTTTGCTTCAGCTTTTTTTTGGGTTATTTTTTATTTTTTCCTAGACTATTACTGTCAGATCGTGGGCGTAGGCTATGATTTTTGTTTTTAACGCCTCGTTTCCGTATAGTGTCAGAAAAGTATAGCCCCTTGTGGTACTTTGCATATCATTTTTCTTGTGTCATTGGGCGACACTATTAACTGTTCTATCCCGTGTTGCTGCGTTGAATGTGTTTGATCCCTTCTTTCTTCATTCAGGCAGTTCGCCAGTCTTGTTTTCGCTATTCTTTCGTTTGACTACTTTCTCTAGCAAACAAATTGGATGGATTTTGGTTGATGTCTTTTTCTACCAGAAGTAGTCTTACAAATTGGTTTAGGCTTTTGTAGCCTCTTGGTAAACTAGGGTCGAATTTCTTTTTAACGTTCTACTAACACGATTGGTCAGCTTTTTCACCGGTTCTTCTATCTCCCATGTTGGATGCAAGGGGGAGGTTTGCATTACGCCGGTCAAATGCGGATCTTGGTAAGGTGCCGTTTTGGTATTCATAAGGATCAGAATTCAATCCTCAAAAACACTATTACATCCAACATACAACATTTGTTTCATGTGAGTTTGTGTTAGTGTTTGATCTTTTTTTTTAATTGTAATGTTGGCGTGATTATGTGTTCGTCGTTTACTAAGTTTTCTTTGGTGTTAACATTCGAGTTATGCATTTTTTCGGTTGTGTTCGATGATGATAGTGTTATGTCGTTGTATGAGCTACCATTTTTATTATGGAATGTTGAGGTAGAAACGATTTTCCTTTTTTTATCAAAAAATGAAAAAGTTCAAAGCAAACTAGTATATATTGTCGCTGCCAGTATTTGATTTGAACTTAATAAGTATATTTCTTTTCATTGTCTATAAACTATTTACAACTGTTTTCATTTATCTAGAAAGTGTTATGGACACCTCCGACGTACAATCAAGAACTGTAGAATGCAGTGACCGAAATAAATAGGGTAATCATAAATAGTAGACTATATCAGAACATCGGTCAGCTTGAATGCTGGTTTGGCATATACAGTGTGTCACAGGATTGATGTTGCAAGAGGTGTAATGGACTAAAATTTTTTGAATTTTATTTCAAGATTTTGGAATTAAGCCCTGCTTGGCGTGAAACAAATTTTAAGAATTTTTTTCGTATTTTGAAAAACAAAATGGCCGTGACGGTGAAGCAAGAACTATTTTCTTCTCAAGTAAAGTACCCTTTTGGTTTGCGGTATAGAAAAATATTATTAAGAAAAGTTGTTTATAATGACAAATCATGGCCGTATACCAAACTTCAAGACGATCTACCTACTTTCATTAAACTGTCTGTTTTAGATTGAACAAAATAAATTGTAGGTAACTAATTCATTTATTAAAATTTTTATTTGTAGACCATTGAACGAAACAAATAGTATTTACCACAAATTTAACTTACAAAACGTAACACAAGATTGTACTGCAATAAATTATCTATTCAAAGCAACCGCCACCATTTTCTACACATCTTTCTATGCGACGTCTGAATCCTATGAAACTGTTCCGAATTTCCTCTATGCGTATTTGTGTTACTGCGTTTCTTATACTTTCTTTAAGGATTTCTCTACTGTTGGGTATTGGTTAAGAGTAAACCAGTTGTTTGAGGCGACCCCATAAAAAGAAATCTAATATGGTGAGATCGGGCGAGCTTGGATGCCACTCAATTGAACCATTTCTAGCTATCCACTTTTTGAGAATTTAGCCACTCAGCTACGCGTGCTGTCGAATGTGCAGGGCATCCGTCTTGCTGGAAATACATTGCTTGTCTTTCTGTTAGTGACAAGTCATCTAAGTAGTCTTCCTGAATTTTTCAAGTAGCTGTAGATAAACATTTTGATTTAACCGTCCTCTCTATGAAATAAGGTCTAATTATGCCAAAACGATATGAAACAGCACACCACACATTCACTTTTTGGTAATACTGTCTTCTACAGTTGATCCGAAAGTTTGGATTTTCTGTAGACCAGTAGCGACAATTTTGAGAGGAAACAACGCCATTGGTAGTAAAGTTGCTTTGTCTGAGAATACAATGTTTTTATAAAAATTTCGTTTTTGAAGACATCGCTCCCCGATGGTAAGACAAAATAATAATCTACGACCTTCGTCACCTTCTTTGGTAGTTAGCATAAATTTTGGTTTGAATGCCTTTACATTGGTCGACTTATAAATTCTTTGCAGTTCTGATTTACTAATATCGAGATTACGCAAACGTTCCCTTAATGATAGTCTGGGATGTTCATCCACCGAATCAAGGGCAAGAACAGTTGCGGTATCATTTTCGTCATATTTCTTTTTTTCTTTCTTAACGTTACCAACGCTGCCAGTTGCAAGAAATTTTTAACTATTCGCATGGCAGTCATACGTGTAAGATTGGTGTTGTAAAATTTTTCGTTAAACCGCTGCACCACTACTCTTAGGGCCGTTGGTCCAAGCCCGTAACACTGAACCAGGTAAATAATCTGTTGTAAACGATAACGTAATCTAGCAGTAATATACTTTGAACTAAAGGCAGTTACTACAAATTGCAATCTGACAGTACTTGATATTATACTCAAAGATTGTCTTTTCATGGCCCTCCATTGTTATTTCTTTTTTCTTTATTTCACGCCGTTTGGTGTAAATTCCGAATTCGCAGATAACGCTGAGTAATTTTTAAAAAATTTATCGTACATCAATGATATTATTAAGCTTTGTTAGTTAAATTTGTTGTAAATACTATTTGTTTCGTTCAATGGTCTACAAATAAAAATTTTAATAAATGAATTAGATACCTACAATTTATTTTGTTCAATCTAAAACAGACAGTTTAATGAAAGTAGGTAGATTGTCCTGAAGTTTGGTAAACAGCCATGATTTGTCATTATGAATAACTTTTTTAGTAATATTTTTCCTTGCCGCAAACCAAAAGGGTACTTTACCTGAAAAGAAAATAGTTCTTGCTTCACCGTCACGGCCATTTTGTTTTTCAAAAAACGAAAAATTCTTAAAATTTGTTTCACGACAAGCAGAGCTTAATTCCAAAATCTTAAAGTAAAATTCAAAAATTTTAGTCCATTACACCTCTTGTAACATCAATCCTGGGACACACTGTATATCAGCGTACAGCTAAAAAGTTGATAAAGCAGAATTTAACTACTAAGATACCTCCCTAGATATCTTCAGTAATAAAAAAAGCCAAGTAGACCCAACAGTTTGAATATGGATCCAGGGACTTCCAAAAACCCAGAAGAGTTGAAGCCACGGAAGGTAATTGTTCTGTGGTAGTGGGTACCACCAGAGCATGCACTCAATTTGAGGTATTGTTACCATTAATACAGAACATCAACAATTCTACTGAGATAGTTCACTGAAAGAGAACTATCTGTGAGCAGAAAACACTTCATAATACTCATAGTAATTTCATAAACCCTTTATATTAATCCCCAAATGTTTGTTGGGAGAATGACGTCACTTTGTTAAGATACGCATGTTTGATTATGGAAACCCACATTCCAGTGGTGGTAAAAAAATTTGTTCGATACTTAGTGAAGGTTCCACTTCAAGCATGTTTAGTTTTTTTATTGTTATGGAAACGATTTAATTGAGTGATGTATTATTTTTATAAAAGAATTTCAAATAAAAATTACAGAACCAAGGCCTCTGGAGGTATCGAACAAAATAAAATACTCCACTTAGAGATAAGCTTGTTTTCGTTCATTTGAAGTTGTATCGTCCACTCAGCTTCGCTTCGTGGACCAACACGCAATTCGCGTGAACGAAAACTTCACCTTCCGTCTACGTAGTGTAAATCACTATTATCAATAACATGAAATATGTTCTTAAATTTTTTCCTCATTTTATTTGAATAACATTTTTATCTAATGTATGAATGTTAGTGAAACGTCAAGCAGAGAACGAAGGAAGGAAGGACGAACACGGCTCAACCCGAAAGATAATAATCTTAACATTTTTATCTATAAAATAAATCAATTTGTTTGTATTTCTAAACACGATTTCAAATATGACTATTACTAAAGTATCTTTTTACAACAATGAATTTGAAACGTTTGACTATGATGCATGGAAATCTTCCCCAAAAAGTAAATTAAGCTAAATACGCAGTTTGTGAAATTCGTTCCGTATAGTTACGCGTATATGAGTTATAGTCTAAAGAATATTATGCATTTGTGGTCAGGATATGCCCAAGCTTAATCGCGAGGGTGACAGGGTACTACACACACATAAAAATATAGTGAGTGACAGTCCCTAAAACTAAAGAAATCGATGTGTTATTCTATAGTGTGCTCTACACTAAGAACAATCCTTTTCGCTTAAAAGTTGATTCAGTACATTTGCATTTTACCTCTAAGTAGACTAATCACCCTTCCTGTCATTAAATTATTATCCGGAAGTGTATATTTACTTAAAACTGTGTGTGTGGTTGCTTTTATCAATAACGGAATAAAGAAGAAAATTACAAAATGAAACGAATGGATGCATTAATTTTTAAACTATAGCGTCCCACTTCTTCCTAACAATTTAATTTTTTTTCCTTTAAATGGGAGTGCAGATGCTTACTGTAGGCGAACTGGAACACTTCTGCAGTTTTTTACTTTGTCTTATTTAATTTAGCGAATGGACTAGCAAGTGACACCACCGATACAAGTGAGAGGAAAACGTGACGACTTCTAAAGCTTCTTCTTGTAGCATTACTGATATGGACGAAAAGAGATAAATATACCCGAAATAAATTATAAACATTGATCAACCTGATTATATTGCATTTGTGCTCAAATACAGATTGAGGTTTTCAAAAGTGGGCATCATATGTGTTTTAACCATTAAGTACGTGATGATTTATTGCATAATATTTCATAGATGAGTGCAGATAAATCAGTTGGGTAAATTAATAGCCGTTTGGGGAGTATATTTAAGACTACATAAGCCCAATACTCCTGTTTTGCAATAGTATTGTTGTTAATCTCGAAATGTAAATCTACTACGACAAGTTTCTTGCAAATGTTAAATTACTCACGCTCTTTTACGTTTTGTTTACGAATTTCTACACCAAATCAATGCGTATTACGAATTCTAATGCTTAAAGGGCAGAAGTTGCGTTGTCACAGATTACTAATTGCCCGTAATAGAGGTAACATGTGTGCATTATAGCAGTTTAGAACTCACTTCTGGAGAATAAGTACTTTTGCTTAACCTATACCATTAAAGGGTTGAGCATATAATATGCACAGAAATGACGCTTTCCATTTTCGGCAATAATATATTCCCTATAATTCTTTACTATTTTTTAAGTTTTGGTAAATAATACGATATTAAATATAGAATCAGTTCAATATTTTTGTTAGTAGTAATATGTTTATTATTTTATTTTGATTTACGTACTTATGCGACTGTTTCCAAACCGAAAATTAACACCTTTTTTTTTTCGCTATTTTTAGAATATTTACAAAAATATTCATTTTACACATTTTTCCAATAAAAGAGGTTTGTAATTTATTATACACAACTTGATGATTATTCCTCCGCAACTTGGCATAATAATACGAATCAACTGTATTTTGATGTAAAACAAGTCTGTTGAAATGGCAAACATAAGAATTCTGCTTAATAAATTTCAATTATTTCCAATCAGTGGAGTCTTTTGTTATAGAGTGAAGCAACTGAAATTGGAACCATCTTTGTTTTGCAAAATTTGATCAATTTAACATTCACCGCAATGCAACATTTGGATGAACATTTATGACACGTTTAACACATTTTAGGCACAAGAAAGTACAAACTGGTTTAAACGAAACCACTGACCGGTTGTTTGAGTGTACAAAATCTTCGGAAAGGCATACATGAGAGCAGCAGTATTGGAGGAGGCCGTTTGCAGATTTAGAAAGACATGTCTTTTTCTTCCTAGTCCCTACATTTTTAAGGGGGAAGAATTTGTAGCCAAATCGTTAAGTACAGATGGTTTAGGGGTCCGAAATAACAGTGACACGCAAAACGTGATAGATTCTGGGTACCGACGGCCGAGACTCCAAGAGTTACAGATACCTGGTCAGCACGAGAAGTGACACTCCCAGAGTTCTTCATAGCTCAGCGTTAATCCTGCTTCAACTAGTCTAAATGGTCAAACTCCTCTTTTTATATTTACCTACACCCTTCCTGGGCTGAACTCGACGATCTTGTTTCTTCCGCTCCCAAGGCTATTAGGTTTACGACGGCTAACAAGTATTCCTCCTTCACGATTTCTTTTCAAGACTGACAAATTAACGATGACGACAACAGGAAGCAAGGAAAATGGACTAAAATAAATACAGCGATAAGATTACTGCACAGAGAGGGGATATCCCAGTGTCCGCAAAGGTCGAGGTAGTAAAGCAAGTCTCACATAAGAAGTCCGCCAAGCGGCAATAGTAGGAAACCAAAAGATCAGAAAAAGCATTTTGTAAAACGGAGAAATATAGTAAATGAAGAAGAGGATAAAGAAAAGAAAGGAGGAAGAACAAAAAAAGGGACGAAGAACAAATTGTATTTGGCAGGAGAGATTCAATTACCAGAACATCAACAAAGTTAGAAGAGAACAGAAGTTAGAAGAAAGCAACGAAAAGCTTAGTCGTAGTTTTAAGGAAAAGGATATATAAGAAGAGTAAATGTTTGGAGACAACAACAATTAAAGATAATACTGAAGAATCAAGCCATACACTGAAAAGTATAAAAGAGAAAATCGGAAAAATGGTTATGTATAAAAATGAAAATAGAAGTGTGCATAAAGAATTGAAAAATTAAACATCAGAACTACACAGCATGCTTAGAAGAGCGATAATAACAAACGTACACAATAAAGAACAAAAAATAGAACAAAAACTAATAGAAGCAGACAAAGCCTTAATAAATAAAAAAAGACGAAAGGGAAGAAAGTAAAGCATATAAAAATGTAACAAAAATACAACACTCAAAAGACAGAAAAAGAAACAATACAAGCTAAAAAACAAAGTGAACTCAAGAGGCCAAATGGAAAGTGACAAATTGGTTTCTTTATAGAGGATCCAGAAGAAGAAACTAAAATATAGAAACAAGGAAAGATACTCGAAGCTTTCGAAGGACTAAAAGAAAAAGCGTAAGAGGAAAACCTATACAGATGGAACTAACAAATAGGTTCAGAAACAAATTGGGAACAGTGCCAAAAAAAATGAGATGAATACGACGAAGCAACTAAAACATACATCAAAAACATTAAAAAATGGACAGAGAAGAGCTGGAAAAAAATAGATTATTATTTGGTACAAACTATCACAGGGCACCGAGTTGTTAATACCTATCTAAAAAGATAGAAAGTAGAAGATGATACTTGCAAGTACTGCAACAATAAAGTCGACTCATCTCACACTATCTTTAAGTGTCAAAGGTTTAGGAAAAATAGAGAAGAAGCAGTGTATGCCAAACGAAAATCACGGAAAACAATGTAGCTGAACTACTTCTCAAGAAGGAGACAACTGGTATGTAATAACAAAATGAATAAAACATTTTGGTAAAGAAAATAAAAGAAGAGAAAAAAGAAGACATTGGGAAAAAAACTAGAAGAGAAGAAAAATAAGCAGAATAGAAGTTCAAAGATTAAGAAAGCCATAAACACGTAAAAAGTAACACATCCTAAAAAGACCAAGCCGTAGTCCGTGCTATGTGACAAAATGCCCAACGGCAGTACCTGTCTGTACGCAAAAAATAAAGATGGTTTAGTAAATGAGATGTTGCCAGTTTCAAACACTAACCAAAACTCAATCTTTGACGAATCAAAAGAAGCAGAATTACAGCCTTCATCAGTAACAAAGTCGATATAACCCTCATATTTTATGCCGATTTAAAAAGTTTATGGCAAAAAAGAAAGCGTCCAATATAAAAACAGCTGATGTTATCACTAGCTTACAAAACAAATGTGAGTTAGAATAGTTTTTTTACATCTGGGATAAAGAGATCAAAAGAGCAAAATGATCAAAAACCAAAAATTATCTACATTGTATTTACCTAGTTCTGAGACTGTGGTAGTTTAGACGATGAAAGTGGATTACCATTTACACAAGATAAAGATGACGCAGAGTGCATATTTTGCGAGATAATTTATTTAAATTCTTTTACTTATGTTTGCGATTTTGGCAAGTCAGATTTTTTCTACTTTTTGTATTAATAATTACATTGTTCTAAATACAATTATGTTTGTTTTCAGCACCGACATTTTGCCTGAATAATGAATTACATCATGCATAAGAAAGCATATTTGCAGGTCACTTGTAATAATGATTCTGTATTTTATTATTTCACGATTCTTCCAAATCCATAGTGACATTCACTCACACTGATACTTTAAATTAAAGTAACTTGCTCAAAATTTAGAACATTGCGCAAATACCCCTTTCATTTTACAATTATTCTTCAGCCAAAATTTAAATTTTTGAAATAAATCAAAATATGTGTTTCATTTATTACCTTCCTTTTTTTTGTTAAATATTGTTCACTTTTTTCATTTCTCGTACTTGATCTTGGTTAATGATAAACTCTTCAAATGTTGTGAATTCATCTTTTAACGCATTCTGATGCATCATTTGTCATTGTTTTTTTTAATTGCTTGTATTTTGTTTACATCATCTTTATGCCATCAAATTTTAAATTTTAGCTTTTCACATTTTGCTTTAGTATTACCTTTCAATTAACAACATTTATCCTCATTAGCCATTTTGATTTCTTCTTGTATTTTAACATTAATTTTTTTTTCTTAAATGTTATAGTTTTACTTATACTCTATTTAAAGTTCTTAAAATTAGCTCTTTCTTCTACAATTCCACGCATTTGCTCATTCGTATCATAACATGTTTAATTTTTTCGTCACAGTTATTATCAAAAAACCTATGTTGTAATTCATTTTTATACTTTTCTTTTTGAACTTGAGTGTGTTTTTTTTAGAACTGTAACGGTTGTAGTTTAAAAATATCAAAAAAAGCGACGGCTCTAGCGGTACAACCTAGAAAGAAAAAATTAAGGGAATTTGGCTCAATGCAGGGCACTAAATTAATGGAAAATAAAAATATTTATAGTAGTTAGAGCAGCAGCGTCCGGCTTCGTCGCGGAGTTCGCGTGGATTCCTGAATAGCTATAAGAAATCTGACTGCTGGTGTAACAAGGCGCTACCTGTTGGGTAAAGAAAAAAATAAAACGACCAACTGGAGATCAACAGGTTTTACTTAATATCTCGCATATATTTACGTGCGTTAGCAACAGCCTCGCTTGCAATAAATCGGGCTTTTAGTTAAGATGTCGAATTTCAGGTAAGCTTTAGTTAAACGTTTGCGTTGAGAGTTCTCATTCAAATTAAACAGAATAAGTAGCTGCTATTAAGGGCTCTGCGTACACATATCATTTACACACGGAGAGTTACACTAAATCTAAACAACAAAAAAATGGTATGTACCCCCAAAAAGCCTTTTGTGCCCGCAACAACCGTTTTAAATTAAACACCCCAGCCCTTATTAAGCTGATTTAAACAAACTTTCGGTTGACAAAAATACACCGAATAAAAATTACTTAAATATTAACTATCGAGCCGTTTATGTCATCTGTACTCGAGCTTCATACTCCTTATTATTTATGAGTAAGTGATTTAAATACTAAAACTTAGCTGTAATACGTCGAGTGTAGTTCCGGGAATGAAAGTATTTTGCTAGCGACGCCGGTATCGAAAGTTCGGGGAAGGTAGATAGACCCAGAGATTCCTCTTAGAGGTGGCTTGCGGAGAAGAATAGCACACAAGTGACTCTCTCGCTGAAAGTATGCAACATAGCCAACCTCTATTGACGTGGTATTCACCGTTGGTCTGCGGCTTGATTACTGTGGAGCCGTGGTGTTGTCGTTCATTAATAGGGAAGGTTCTTAGTTAGCTACTCCGGTTCCCTCGAGAGTTATCCCAGTATCGTACACAACGAGTATAAGATGCCGAACACAACGTGCTAAAAGCATATGTAGTAATCAGAATTAAAACAAATAGGAAAGAAACTCAAATACTCACGATGAATGTAGCCAGATTAAACTTAAACGCCAATTTGCATTAGAAGTTGTGAAGCCCACATTAAATAGTTTTTGGTGAGAATTTCACTTCAGAGAAAACGCTAAAACACCCACGTGTATCAAACGAGAAAGGAAAAATGTCCGCTGTCCGTCTCGAAAATTCAATCGAATTAAATTTCCACCAATAGCAAATTAGTAGCGTGCGCCCCAAATACGATTTTTCGTCGCACAGTACTAGTTACGACACACGTTCTAAAACGGCTTACGACCTACGTCGTAAATACGGGAATTAAAACCGTAACAGAACCCTTCACCAATTCTGAGGTACTTCTAAGCTAATGTTTTTAATTAATTAATTAATTTACATTTAGACGATTGAACAATCCTTGATAAAAGGTTCCACTTGAGGAGCCAGTTCTCTCTTAAGAAGTTTTTTTTACACCCAACATAAAAAAATAAAATAAACAATTTCATTGATTTATTTCGTTTTCAAAATATTCCTTAAACTTTTTCTTAACTTCATTTATGTTTCTACTCATGTTCTGCAATTATTGTAGTCATTTACATTTTTCTTTCTTGTTTAAGTTCCGCTTTAACTTTCTTTATGTTTCTACTCATGTCCTTTAACGTCTTAAATATTGTTGTCATCTTCTTTCCTTTTCTTTTCTTTTATTAACTCTTCTTCTACCATTTTAGCAGCTTTTTTTTTTATTTTATTAATTGGGTTCTTATTTCTGCATCACGTTAATGTGCGCCAGTTTGTAATGCATACATTAACTAGATGGAATACGAAAGAAGATGAAAAAGAGGAGACATGACAACAATAATGATGTTAAAGAACATGAGTAGAAACATAAATAAAGTCCATACGAAATTAACATCAGATAAGATCAAATAAGAAGATTTAGGTACATAACCAAAGATTTTCCTGCATTAGTTGGAATGTTAAGGTAATAATAATTAGCAAAGAGTCGTCATTCTCCTAAAATCAAATTAGTAAATAATTCATTCATACAGAAAGAAATCAAATGATAAACACGGCGATTAAAACCATCTTCAAATCGATTAGACTTTATCAAATGGACCAATTTTAGACACTTTGTTATTGTTTAAGGTAGGTGTGTGATGTGTTCTGATAAACAAAAGACTACATAGATAACGGTAACTTTTCCTTGGGAACGAAAAAGTTATGGGCTATGGCTATGGCTCACAAGAAAACTCTGATTCATTAAGAAAATCTACATTAGCTGTGATATAAGAAAAAAGAGACGGAGTAAGGCAGAATAATGTGGAGAGCAACATAATACATGAAACCAAATCATAATTAAATCGGAACTATTGCAGTGCTACAAATAAAGAAATTTATGTGGTCTACCTAGAACATTAAATTTCAATTATTATTACATTTGAAACCACTTGCATCAGCTAACTAATATAACAAAAATGTAATAACCACGACTCGGTCATAATCGATAAAATCCACCACATACTCTTAAATTGTCATCGAAATGGCTAAAATGTGAATCAAATCGTAAACTCAAATCGTTTGGAAATAATAAATAGCTTTATTTTCTAACGAAATTTAAAAACGTTACAGATAAACGTAATTGTGGTTTTAAAAAACGCAGTTGTCTCGTTATGCCAATATGTTAATAACAAATCACGACGAACAAAATGAATTTCGTCACGCTCGTTTGTGCCAGTTAGTTATAACAGTGTTTTAACCACCAAGTAAACGGAAGCTAAACAATGCAGTCTATCCTTCCGTGACTGCAAGGGGTAGATTAAAACATTGTTAAATCAAAGCTGACTGAAGTCAGATGTCTACCCACCCGAGCGCAGCGATTGAAATATATGCACCTGTTCCAAACAATTTTTTATCTGATTATTTGTGGGAAAGTTCTTTAACACTTAATTATTATAATATTTTGATCGTTACTTTGATTTATTTATGCGAAATTTGCTAGAGGAGAAACTTTATAAGTAAATTCAATATTTATAACTAAACTACATTAAAAATACCTAAGACTAATTATGTAATCATGAAAGAAAGTATATAAAAATTACTGAAAGAATCACGTATAAATGCAAAAAGAGGGCAGGCATATACGAAATTTGAATTATCAGTCTTAGTCTTAGATTTTAACTTGTACCTGTTATAAGTTTACGTTTACAGTGTTATAGTATGTCTCAATATCCGGTTAAAGAACACAAACATTTTCGTTTATACGATTTCTTATCATGGTATTAATGTTCTACTAAAATCATTTAAGTTTTTTGTTTTTCTTCTCTGGTGCCATCTCTATTTAGAAGTCGGCAACCACCTGACTAAATTGTTCTCGGTTATTCGCAGTTTGGAAGAGTTGTTCAGCGTTCATTCCAGTCCACGTTCTTAAGTTTCGCAGCCAAGATAATCTCTTTTTCCAACTGCTCTTCTTCCGACAAATTTTCCTTTTATTATCAATTGTGGAATTTTATATTTAGTGTTCTGTAGGTTGTGTCCAAAGTACACAGTCTTTCCCTTTTTAACTTTTAATTCTTCGTAGGGTCCACATTTCAAATGGTTCTATTTCGTTTTAACGTCCATGTAGCAAATTAGACCACACGTAACACTTAAGGAATTTTAATCGAATTGCAAAGGTCAAGGTTTCTATTGCTTAGTATCCATTTAAAATATTTCTTCGTCTGGTTCTAATTAATCTAACACTCAAGATATTTATTCTTTTGGCTCTCTCTATAGGTATGTTATTGATAGTATGTTGTATCTGGCCGTCTGGTACTTTGCTAATTATCATGAACTTTGTTTTGTTTATGTTCATCTTTTGTCCTGCTAATTTGCATTTGTTATTTAGTCGTGTTAAGATGTTTTGTAAGTCTTCAATGTTTTCGGCCAGAAGTTCAGTATCGTCCGCATAGCGGATGTTGTTAATAATTTCTCAGTTAATCTTAATTCCTTCGGTTGCTTCCTACATTACATTTTCAAATATTTCCTGAGAATAAACGTTAAACAAAATAGGCGACAGCACACAGCCTTGTCTTACACCTCGCTTGATTTTAATTTGATTTTTATCACCATCTTCAGTTCTTAGTATCGCCGTTTTTTTCCAATAGACATTTTTAATTAAACGTATATCTTTTTATCTAATCCCAGTTTTAGTATCGACCTGATAAGTTGGGTATGTCTTACTCGGTCGAATGCTTTCTCGAATTCAATAAATCAAACAAAAGCTGTTTTTTTGAAATTCTCTACATTTTTGTAAGAAAACGTTTATGCTAAATAGAGCTTCTCGAGTACCTAACCCGTTTCTAAAACCAAACTGCGAGTCGATTACCATAGTGTCACACTTTTTGTATATTCGGTGTTGAATCATTCTTAGCAGTGTCTTGAGTGCATGATTCGTGAGGCTAATAAACCTTACAGGATGTCACTAAACATTTTAGTTATTGTGTGTATATTGTTTTCAACAAAGAGCTTTATGATGTCTGTTGGGATTGAGTCTGGGCCAGTCATTCTTGGTTAATTTTAAAGCATATTTAACCTCAGATTTCAGTATATCCGGACTTTCTATTTCTATTATTTCTTGTAGATTAATATCTTGTCTGTTGTCGTCAAATAAGGTTTTCTTGTACACCGAACTAAATGGTTGTGGAGGGGCCCCTAACATAAAAATAATCTACCATGGCTTCGTAAATTTAGGTTACATATGAACCACCGTATTCGGGACGGCCAATATCAGCACTAGTGCGTGGCAGGATTAGGGTGCCGATAGAAAATGGTTAAACAAACCTCAAACCCACACAATAACCAAGAATGTCCGCACAACCTGACAAGCGGGTAGCGGAATACCTGGATTAGAAGTTGTCCACATACGGAATTTAATGTTCCTGACTCTAATATTCGGATTGTGCCAGAGTATTTCTCCTCCTTCTTTTGAGGTTTCTACTGATGATAATTTTTATTCAGAGCTACAACTGACCATGAAATCCGTACTTAAAATAACCCTATTTTGGTCGCTGGAGAGTTTAAAGCCCATATGGTGAATGGTGAATTAATTAAAAAGTTCTCTTACTGATTTTTGCACTATGAGAGGTGCAGATGGCGCCTCCTATTACCACCGGCCTGTGTCACAGTTTCATTTTGACTACAACACAGAGTAGAAATTAGTCTAAAAGATGAGGCTAAACAGCTGGTTGATATCGTAAATGAATTTGTATTTACCGAATTTGGATCTCAAGTTCCACCTTAAATCTGATTAACCAATGGAAGAATGTAAAAGACTAATACAGTTCGTTAAAGAAAAGATAGGGCAACATTAAAAACTGAAAGAGATAACATTAAAAATTTAGACCTGTTAACGAAAGATTAAATATTTAGAGAGAATACTTCCGCCATTTACTAAATCACGAAATACCTTCATATTCACCACAATTTTTTACCTCATCAACACTTGCGAAGCTATTTGGTAACAAACCAAAAGCACTAAAATATAATCCGCAATCCTCCAGTTGAGGGCTGGTAAACCCGCTGTAAGAATGACATCTTAACTTAGTCACTAACGTTAGAGGTAATATTCTTATTCAACGTCATTATTCCCTAGTCTGTTTTATGTGATAAATAGAACCAATCCAAATGGAAAGTCAGGAATGTAAATACTGTAGAGGCATCAGCTTGTTATAGTTGCAGAGAAAGTGTTGAAGAGATCACAAAAACTCCAAAAAGCAAACTGTCGAAGAAGAACAAGCTGGTTTTATATTTCGTATAGGTTACTCTACTCAGATATTAACTTGGAGGCAGCTGTTGGAAGAGCACACTAAGTGTGCAAATGTAATTACCAAATAAAATTTAAAAAACTTGAATTCTAACACAAACTTCGTATTAGTTGACTACTTTGTTTAAAAAAATTCCAAAAATTAAAGAAAATTTCACGACTAACCGAGCCCAGTTTTTTATTTGAACGCCGTTATATCTTCTACGACAAAATGTAATACTGGTACCTGTATGCAGTAGAAAACTCTTTTAAAACGTTCAAGTTTCTACTGAGATGGTTCAGCTCTTGTTTAAATTAACTGTGGCCTTCTGATTACATACATCAAATTTTTTACATCATCCTCCAAGAACTTAGGTAAACTGCTGAATAATAAAATACTTATTTCTTTACTATATATGTACTTTGATGAACCCATGCTTATTTTTGTATATTGTTCCGATTGGTGCCTTTGTTTTTACAAAACAAATATAGAAATAATCGTTTTGGTTTCTTAGTTCTATATAAACCATTGATATACAAAACTTCAAGCACGTTCCCTTCAATTGTCCACTGTCGCAAATGTTCAATGCATGTTTTAAATACAAATTGTATAGTGGTCTTTCAATTGAACTCAAAATAGATCAGACTAGTTCTTTTCAGAAAATCAGGAATATGTTTTGTACTTCCTTGTATACTCGTCACATACATAACAAAAAAATACATCTAGATTATTCACACAGCTGTATTTGCTTTTTAATGTCACGATTTTGTTTTTATTACAAAATGATAGTAGAGTGGTGATCGTTAACTTTACTGTTCCAAAGACTTCAAAAGAGATATTTTATATATTCACTTCACTGCAAAAGGAAGATGTTTGACATTTTAGATTCCCCCACCGTTCATAACCAATTTTTTCTGGAATTTTATCATATTGCTTCGTCATGTTAGTAGAATACCACTTGGCATTGAGCCATATTTATTGCATTTATATGAAAATACATATTTCAATCTAAATCTTGAACTGCCAATCAAAATCGTCACAAGATACCAGGTTATTTCTTTAAAGGAAAGAGACAGCAAAACTTTACTTTTTTTATAATACATGTATTATGGTACCTACCTGGATAAAGTAGATCAGTTCTTCTTTCTTAGAACGTTGGGACTTCCTAACACTTGAGTCACCGTGGTTTTCTAATTACATACCTTTTACTTTCTGTACCAATTTCCGAGGTCCTAGAAAGAGTGCTGAATGATGGATAAATATTAAAAGAAAGTAAAGTAATGGCTATATTGAGCGACCCAGACCAAGAACAATTAGAAAAAACACTAAAAACTACATATTTTAACCTATATTGTTATTTACAAGTGAGATTTGGGTTTTATCAGAATGCATGCAGTTAATACGAATTTTCTAAAAATAAGAAGCAAGAGAGGAGGTGGATGTTAAATCAGTATTGGAAACCGTCGAATCCAAGTAATAGAAATGGTGGCAATTTAGAGAGGTTAGATAGCAAAATGCAAATAAAGGACACCTGGGAAGTTAGAACCATAAAAAGAAGAAGAAGAAGTAAACCAAAAAAACATAGAATGATATCATTGCAAAAATATAAAAAAAAAATACAAACTAAAACTAAGCAAACGCGTTGGCACGCAATAGATTAAATTCTGTGTATAAAATATTTTTTTAGTGTAGTAGTGTAGTAACTAGTAAGTTTAAGAAACTTCACACCTCACGCTATAAGGGTGCAGATAATGTATACAGAAACTGTTTGTTTCTCAACCTTCGATTGCACAGTTTGACTGCAAGGCATTGGGCTTGTACTTGATATGCGTACCCAAAATTCAAAGAATAGACTCAACTTTATGATTAATGATGTTGTTTGTGATTGGTTTTGAAAGTTTGAAGATGCTCGAACTGATATGTACAATTTATTTATCTGTATGGTACATTTTCATTATTGTATTGTGATGTAAGCGTTATGTATGTGTCTCCAGAAGTTCAGTATAAACCTGTATAGTGCGGTAACAAAATCGTGTGCAATTGTGGATTGGTTTGTCTTAGCAAAGCATTTGCTTCAAGGTTTAGGAAAACCACTAAAACATAAATATGCCGAGCTTAGTACTCATGTAATGTTAATTGACAATCCTCCATAATATGTGCAAAAGTCTCTAGTTTGTTTCGACAGTCACAATTTGGATTAGAAATCGCACCCTATTGAGAGTTGCATTTTAAATGAGTTGTTCTTATGCGATTTATATTTGACCAATTTTTTTCTTTTTGATCATAGTAAAGAAGGTCAACACAAGTCTGTCGTTACAAACGACCTTGTTCAACAAGTTGACCAAGTGGTTAAGGAATATTGAAGATTTGCCGTAAGTAAATTATTGATTAAAGTTTCAAAATCTTTCTTGCTCTCAATAGTTACTAATAGCGCTGCAGAAACCATTATGCTGGCTCAGTTCTATAGCTATGGACATAACCACAAAAATCGCCTAATGACTGTAGTATTGGAGTTTCTTGACCGTTATTGTACTGATGGAGAAAATTTTTTGAATTCCATTGTGGCAGGTGATACGACGTAGGTTCAATATAACACGCCCGAAACGAAACGACAATCATGACAATAGATGCACACAAATTTTTCAAAAAAATGCTGATCTCTGAAATTGTACTGATCTATGACAATGCGACCTCACAGCGCTCTAATAAATCAACGGCTCTTTAAGCAATTTTAATAGGACATCCGTCATACAGTCCTGACCTAGCGCCAAGTAACTTCAATTTTTTTCCTGAACTGAAGAAGTGAATTGTGGGAAAGCCCTTTTAAATTGACCAGGACCTCAAACAAATTGTTACAACTCACTTGAAATCAGTGGCGGCAACGTTTTAGATTGTAGAGGTTGTTCACAATAATGACAAATACGTCAAATGACAAAGTGATTATGTAGAGGAGTAACCTATATTATACTTCACTGAGTTTACTGAGGCTGAAACAGTTTTATTCTGTATTCTAACGGTAATGAAGACTGTCTAACGACTTAAAAGCAGAATTTATTTTAATGATATTAGCCACAAATTTGTTAAAAAATCTATTTCACAGAATCCAGAACAACAACAATAAAGTCGAATTTGATTACCCTAATTTTATATTAATTTCCTCATTTTGATTTGTTTCCAACATGTCTTAAAAATAACCATTGAAACAATTTTCTTTATTTTGATAAATATTTTAATGAAACAACCTCAAAATTTGACCTTAGTAGAACTTCTTTATTCCGAATTCTTACGAATTCAAAATCGATTCTTTCTTACTTGGATTACTTAAACAATTTTAGAGTTAAAAACGGTTAAAAGCAATCGAAATATATCATTGACACTAAAACTTCATTTCAAATATTCTCGATCAGCGAAAAAAAGCTCTTTCACTTTCATTAACACAGTTTCCTGAAGTAGTAATTGATCATCGGCAACTGGTGGAGCAATTTCTACTGGAATATAATTTAACAGATAATGCACTTAAAATATAAATAATTGATTAATATTCAAATATGTTAATGTGAAAGTCAAAAGATACTGCAAATCTTACTCAAAGATAACAAAAATGCCAATTTAACTCTAAAAAACAATTTATATCCAAAATTCCGAAAATGAAATCTAAACTATAAAAAAATTTATTTAAATACTATCTTTTTGTAATAATGTAAATGTCAAATTTTTCGTTCGATGTTAATATCTAAAACCTAAAGATCAAAAGTGATAAAAGGAAGAAATGTTTTAACGATAGATGGGAGAGTACGTCAGAGCAAGCTTTTATATGACCGACTGAATCATATATTAAGATCAAACGAGCTTTTCCATTGGCAGTAGAGCTTTTGAAATGAACTCTATTCAAAGGAAGCCGCATTGAAAACATGTTTAACCATCTGTCTCATTAATTGCGGTCTAGAATTTCTGTAAACGCGATACCTCTGCACGTACCTAGATCAGCTCGTGTCCGTTCCTCGATTGTAATCAGATATTTTAACTATAAAAGATACTCTAGCGCATTAACAATATTGTTTTTGTGCACAATGATCCATAAAAATGTATAAAGAAATGATCAAGTATAAAACTTAAGGTGCATAACGGGTTGCTATTTTACAATGAGAATTTTTAATTGCAACGCACACCAAACAATGCTGATGGTTTTAAACCGTTGTAATTTTATCTTAATAATTGTTTGTAATAGTTTCCCTGACGAGCTGATGCTTATCATGGAACTAACCCTCTCAATATGAAGGAAGTATGTAGGAATCGCTTTTATTGCTTGATTGTCTGTAGAAACCCCCTAAGACTCTACATATGCATTTCATTGTTTGCAGAGAATTTAAAGTCAAAAAGTTAACATACGAGAATTTCATTTATAAGTATTTACATTACATGGTTCTATGTATACTTTTAAAAAAAATCGGCTTAAGCAAACCAAAGTCCTTTGGAAAATGACCATATTTTCTTCAAAAATATATACAACAGAAGAACAAATTCAAATGGTTATGTGATGGCATTACGGCGGTAGTAGTTTGAGAAATGTGCGAAATTATGAAATTTGTTAATTTTGTTTTAATTTAGATTTGCTGATGACAATTACAAGTGTTAAATAAATTTAAAACAGTTTAAAATTTAGTTTTAGACGATCTCCAAAAATAATAAGTCGTTTACATTTAGAAACTAAGCCAGCACAAAAAAATATAAAAGAAAATGCGCCGCAAATATTTATCTTGAATTTTAAATACAACGCACAACACAAATTTTTATTGATGTGGACCCGGCTTTACACATCAGTCGTAAAGTTGCTTTATTGCAAATTAATTTTCGGACGTGTTACGATAGCACGAAACGACACTGGAAGTCGCAATTCTTATTGGTTATGTTATTTTTAATAATACAAAGTTAAACCATAATTTTAACCCAGTTATTCTGGGAGTAAGTTTAGACACGTTTTTAATTCAGAAACAAACATTTAGGAAAAGTCAAACAATGAAAACAAGAAACAAATTCATTCAAAAATTAGCAAAGGCAAAAACGCTTCGTACACCGGCATTGGCATTAGTTTATTATAGAGCAGAATATTGTGCTTCTGTCTGGATGAATAGTTATGATACAAAAAATAGATGCACAGTTGAATTGCACCATGCGTTTAATTAGCGGAACAATTAAATCTACTCCTATTGATTGGTTTCGTGTTCTTTGTAATATAATTTTATTGAATATTCGAAGTAAAGCTGCGTTACAACGAGAACGGGATAAATGCCAACTTAACAATAACTTTCTGTATCCTACATTGTCTGACTGAAGCCTAGATTTGTCCATTAGGTAAATGGTTGTGCTGTTATATTTTATGTTCTTATTTACTTTTATAATGTTACACACTTATAATTAATATTACTACATATAAATACTACGGTGCGTCAGGGTTGACATATTTAGGTTTTAGTGGTTTCCTAAACCTTAAAGTAAATGCATTATCAAGATCTTCTGAAGCACCATATATTACACTTACATCACAATACAATAATGAAAAATAATTATGTACCATCTGAATAATTAAATAATTATAAATAAGGTTGATTACAAAATCATTATCAAATATTTGTGATTAATAAAGGTAACTATGAAAGAAAAACAAGCCTTTGGCGGCAAAGTAAAGGCCCTTTAGGCCGAGTAATAAAAATCACTTTTTCGAAATCATCACTAAAGTAAAAATACCGGCAGCAAAGTTGCTAAAATCGGCACTAAATTAATTCATCAAAAGACGATTCTTCCGGTAGAAAGGTGTACAATGTGCATAAATTTGGAATCCCCCGTACGTAATTTGTTACGATTTTTATAATTCCAGTATTATAACATTACTTCTATCTACTTATAATAGTATAATGTTGATTTTAATTTCGAAACGTCGTTTGGTGTCAAAATAATGAATATTATAAATTAATACATTTTCTTTGTACAAAACAAAATATTTATATTCTGTTAATTCTTTGTTTTCTTTGTTTTTGTGAAGAGTTAGTTTCCACGTGTTGCTTAATCGGTAACCAATCTTCTCGATTGAAGTTGTTTTTTATTTTCATAATTTCTAAGGATTCTCTGATTATCCTTGGATAGTAGTTGTTAGTCCTTGATAGGACTTTAGCTTCCGCGAAGTTGATGATGTGTTTTCCTTTTTCGTGTAAATGTTCTGCGATTGCTGATTTATCTACCGCTCTGGACTTGGCGTCTCGGTGATGTTCTTTTAATCTACATTTTATGTTGCGTCCGGTTTGACCAATGTAGAGCTTTCCACATGAACAATCAATTTGGTAGACCTTTTGTTGAGAGTTTTGGCAGGTTATCTTTATTAGAAGGTAGTAGTTGCTGGATTTTTCTAACCGTTCCAAACCTGACACCGATATTCTTTTTCTTCAATGATTTTCTTAATTTGTCAGTTACTCCAGCAATGAATGGCAAACGAGCGTAGGTGGTGACCTGTTCCTTCTCTTTTTCGGTTTCCTGCGACAGGCGGCTCTTATTTCTTCTGCCTTGTGAACCTCGTCAGAATTTTGTTAGCTCTATGCAATAAAGTTTTGATTAGAGAGTTGTTATCCCCTCGTTTCAGTAGAACATACAGGAAGGAAAGCTCCTTAGTTCTTTTCTCAACCCGGAAGATAATAATCTTAGTGACAACAGCCGCGAAAGCTTACATTCATACATTAGACGCCTCCACGGGGAGGATATCTACCAGAAAACCAGGAAACTGGATAAGTTACGGAAGAAGAAGAATCAACTGCTATCCTCATTAGCATATCTACGACGATGCCAAGACCAGGAGGTGACGCCTATTTTTGTGAAAATTTGCCATCATATCGCAACAAATCTTGCAAGATGAATCATCGAACGTAATGAGAAAGCACTCACTCGAGAAAGAGTACGTAATACTTACCATCAACTGCATATAACGTCAACAGAACTATACCAGCTACATCTACAACTGAGCAGCATACTGGATAAAGAAACATGGAACACCATAGATCGCATCAGCTACGAACATGGGGAATACCACCTACAATCAACCACTAACAGGCATATCAAGAAGTTTGAGAAATTAAGTACCAAGCACCAGCAAACCCACAGAAGAGATAATAGCAGAAGTGGAAAGTGTCATCAGAAAGCTTCCAGTTGAAGAAGCAGAGGAAATACGCCACGAGACTTGCCGGATTTTACAACGTTCCAAAGCTCCACGTAGGAACATCACTCGCGCAGAAGAAATTGCATTAAAAGAACTCAGAAGCAATCAAGAAATCATGGTGACACGCGCAGATAAAGGCAACGCTACAGTAGTCATGAACACCAAAGACTACAAAATGAAAATCAAATTGCTACTGGATCCACAACTTTACACCAAGTTAAAAGGAGATCCAACCAACAAAATTGAAAAACAAACGAGAGCCGCAATCAAACATTCAGCTATACCAGTCGATCAACATCGTCAACTGCTACCTTCGGGACCAGACCACCTAGACTATACGGATTACCAAAATTCACAAATTTGGTAACCCCTAAGGCCAATTGTCAGCACATGTGGATCTCCAACTTATGAACTGGCCCGTTACGTGGCTAAGTTTCTACAACCGTACGTGGGAAGAACTGAATCTTTGTGAAGAACTCCGAACACTTCGTCGAATTACTGATGACTCTGGAAGTAACCAATGACGATATACTAGTTAGTTTTGATGTAGAATCGCTATTCACTAACGTACCAGTCGACGATACACATAACATCATAAAACAACTGTGCACAACCCATGGGTTAAGAGAAGACATACCAGAGCTAGCAAGAATATGTCTGAATACAACTTACTTTCTATGGAACGGAGATTTCTACGAACAAAAATCAGGTGCAGCCATGGGATCACCATTATCACCGGTTGTTGCGAATATCTTTATGGAAGCATTCGAGCAAGAAGCCATTCAATCCAGCGAACAGAAACCGAAATGCTGGTTCAGATACGTGGACGATACCTTTGTCATATGGCCTCATGGGAAAGAAGCACTTACTGTATTTCTTAACCACCTCAACACTCAGCACGAAAAGATCAAGTTTACCATGGAGACAGAAGAGAATAAGGAGCTTCCCTTCCTGGATGTTCTAGTGAAACGTGGGAATAACAACAAGTTGGCTCATAGTGTATATCGTAAAAGACACACACCGACCGATACCTCCATGCCACATCACACCATCATCCACAGCAGAAGCGGTCTCTAATCAAAACTTTATTGCATAGAGCTAACAAGATTCCTGACGAGGTTCACAAGGCAGAAGAACTTCGACACGTCCAACAAGCCCTAATGAAGAACGGCTATACCAGAAAAGAAATAAGAGCCGCCTGTCGCAGGAAATCCGAAAAGAGAAGGAACAGGTCACCACCTACGTTCGTTTGCCATTCATTGCTGGAGTAACTGACAAATTAAGAAAATCATTGAAGAAGAAGAATATCGGTGTCAGGTTTGGAACGGTTAGAAAAATTCAGCAACTACTACCTTCTAATAAAGATAACCTGCCGAAACTCTCAACAAAGGTCTACCAAATTGATTGTTCATGTGGAAAGGTCTACATTGGTCAAACCGGACGCAACATAAAATGTAGATTAAAAGAACATCACCGAGAAGCCAAGTCCAGAGCGGTAGAGTGATCTACACGAAAAAGGAAAACACATCATCAACTTCGAGGAAGCTAAAGTTCTATCAAGGACTAACAACTACTATCCAAGGATAATCAGAGAATCCTTAGAAATTATGAAAATAAAAACAACTTCAATCGAGAAGATGGTTACCGATTAAGCAACACGTGGAAACTAACTCTTCACAAAAACAAAGAAAACAAATGTCGCCACAAAATTAGTCGATACCAAACAGAAGATCAACCAACCATCGAAAACCAACCACCCGTCACTGATCGACATCAACCAACCGTAACGGAACATAGGTATATAACGAGGAGCAGAAGAAAACAACATCAGTCTTTAGAGTAACTTCTGAAGAAGCTAACAGCGTGGTTAGCGAAACGTCAAGCAGAGAACGTAGAAAGGAAGGACGAACACGGCTCAACCCGGAAGATAATAATCTAATTTATATCTTGGAAAACGAACAAAAACTGGTTTCTATCCTCATTTATGAACAAAGGTATCTTTATATTCTTTTATGATGTTGATTTTAACGGTGGAAAACAATTCAATTACCGGTCGAAAAAATCATATTCGACAAAACAATTTTAGAACAAATCTGTATACAGAGGTCACAGAACAAAATGTTCATTTTTCAAAAATTACAAAAAATTATTGATTATAAAAAAAGTCATATCCGCTCAAAAACAAAATAATTTAAAACAAACATCAAAATTATGAGTGAAGCGTCAATTAAGCGCCCATCGTCCAAATTTCAAAGGTCACTTTAATCGGAAATATTTTCACATAATGTAGAAAAATATCAATGACTATAAAATACCATCTTGATATCTTTGACCGTACTACCTATACAGTGCATTTTTTAAACTGTGGCAATTGGGTTTTTACATGGTGAAAATTCTATCCCATGTTAACTTATGTTTCGCAGCAGGTTTGACCCAACTTTTATTCGTGATCATGAATAACCCCTACGGTATTCAGATGTTGAAATTAAAAATTTTACCATTTAAAGTTAAAGGAATTGAGGCAGAATTGAACGTCAAAATCAAGCGTCCTGCTAAAATAATAGATAAATTTGTCATTTTGACAATGTGATACAAAAACTGTCAGGTTGCAAGCCAAGTTTAATTAACGTCGCAGAATCGCGTGCTCCACTGCAAGCTGTGTTTCTATTTCTGATAAGAGGATCGAATTTATGAAACATAAATATGGTTGAATATTACGACGAGGATTTAAGTTTGTCTTTGTCAATAATGAGAATTATTCAGTTAATACAAGAAGCATGATCCATTACACCATCATAATCAAAATGTGTTAAATGTTCTAAAAAGAACATGCATTGTTGTCTTTTGAAAAACACTAGCAGAAACATTTTTATTTACTAAATAAAAATTAACAAAAAAGAAAAATTGCACAAAATTAACCCTAGCCAACATAAAAATGAACTTAAAAAATTAAGGAGTATTTATCAACGTAATTGTTCGAAATACCGCCCTTCGGTCTATAGACAGTATTTTAAGCAGTGGTAAAAATGCCTTCTTGTGTTTTGCAACTGTCGAACTGTAATGGAGTTGCAACTTTCGATGAATTGTTCTTTCAGCTTGTCGGTATTTTCTGCTTGTGGTCGAATATTATCATAAACTATACTGCCATCCAGTGGACATAGATCTGGATTTCTTGCAGGTCATTTTAACGGTCCATACCGCCCTATGCAATTATTGGGAAAACTTTCGTTAAAAATTGCGTTAATATAGCTGCACCGTGTGGTGAAGCTCCGTCTTGTTGGAAAATTATTTTACCATTGGCTCTAATGTCATTTAGACGGGGCCTCACTTCCATCTGCATCAATTCTAGATAACTGTTTTGATTTAAATTTCCTTCAATAAAATGATCCTAACAAGAAATTGCCCAAGATACCCATCCATACGTCTACTTTCTGGGCCCACTGTGTATATTATTCTTGGATACCATATGGGTTTCCTTAATATTTAAAAACAACTTCATCATAGCAGTAAGTCAGATATCGTGAAAGTGAAAGTACGCATCACGCATTGATTTCGTCAAGCTACAATTACTGGTAAAGTTCTAATTAAATTTAACATTTGAATTAAAGTAAACATTTATTATGCCGATTATAAGTAAATGCTCCATTTGCAATAAAAATTTAAATGATGATAAAGGGAATTTGCTGTGATAAATGCAGATACCATTGCATTCAACTTGTTCGAGATTATCTAGAACCTAAGCGCAATGTTTGCTTGTGAAGGACAGGAGTGTTTCATACATTTGTGGTAATGTACTTCTTCTAAAATGAAGTTTCTGAATTAAAAAATATTCTTGACTTAAAACTCAAATTGAACAACTACAAAGATCAAGCTGTAAAGATAATGATGAATCCTCTCCTGATTCAATCGTATGCGAAGTTTTGGAACGACAAAGACGTGCAAATAATATAATTATATATAACGTATAGGAAAGCGATTCACAATCTGTTGATAAACGCATATCTGATGATAAAACTAAAGTAACTACCATAATAAAGGAAATCGCTTCCAGTTGATTTAGCAAATATACGTATTGTCCGACTTGGTAAACAATACAATAATGAACGACCGATACCTCTAAAAGTTACCTTACAATCGCCAGCTGACGCACTTCAAATTTTAAAAAACAAACAAAAATTAAAAGTCTGAACAACATTAACATCAAAAATAACCAAACTCTAATGCAATTGAAACATTTATCGAAATTGAATTTGAAACAACGCCAAGAAAACGGAGAACAGAATTTCACAATTAAGTATATCAATGGTCAACCTAGAATTATTTCTTCAAAAAACTGAAATGTAATAATAATTCAGATTCTAAATAATTTTTTATTTATTATCAGAATGCCAGAGGTCTACGATTAAGACTAACTAAACATCAAACTGCTAATTTATCTAATGAATTTCATGCAATAATGCTTTCTGAAACGTGGCTTGTTTCGAAATATTTGATTCAATTAGGATTACATGACATGAGTGTACATAGAAAAAGATAGAGGGTGTGATATTGCTAAAAGAGGTGCGGTGTTCTAATTGCCGTCAATAATAAGTATTTTTAAAAAATAATTCCCGCATCTTTCAATGAAGTTGAGCAACGATTTGTTCTATGCAACATTGATATAAAAATATTATTCTTGGTTGCTTCTACTCTCCGCCAAACAGCAGTACAAACTATTACGACAAATTAAGTAGTACGATGGATGAAATCATATTTAAATGTCAAGCCTCTTATGTGGGTGACTAGAATTTCCACACTTAGTTTAGAATACTTCTGAAGACAACATTCTCTCAGTAAATGGTAAACACTTAATCTGTATTGAAAAGTTATGTGAAAATTTAAATCTGTATAAAATGTTTCAATTTAATCATATTAAGAACTGTGATGATAGAATGCTAGACTTAGTTTTTAGTACTAACACCACTACTTTTTTGGGTGTAGTTTGGAAGCATAAGTTTTGGAAGATAAATATCATCTATAACATTGAATTTTTATTTACATCTTCATTTTTAAATTTTGATCATTATTATTATGACTTCCGTAAAGGCAATTACTTAGATCTTAATTTCTACTTGTCCACTATAAACTGGGAATTTATTCTACTCTTTCTATAACATCTTGAATATAGGTTCTAGCTATTACAACTTGTAACGGTTGTAGTTTACAAATAAT
Source organism: Abscondita cerata (assembly GCA_030710515.1). Classification (NCBI taxonomy): domain Eukaryota; kingdom Metazoa; phylum Arthropoda; class Insecta; order Coleoptera; family Lampyridae; genus Abscondita; species Abscondita cerata. The sequence goes on along the minus strand of JALBCR010003589.1, from coordinate 200,895 downwards.
AATAAGGAAAGTGACGGCTCTAGCGATATAACCTAGAGAGAAGAACAATACTATTTGGCTCGAAATAGCGCACTAAATTCATGGAAAGATTTTAGCTTCGAAATTCACGCCAACACCCATGAACAAGAAGGAAGTAGTAAAATGTCCGCTCATCGTCGCGATAAATTTTGTGAATTAAAGGATCCCCCGATGAGAAAAGCGTGCGCGGCAAATTCGACTTTCATCGTAACGTATAACTCGACAAGCGTTTAATAACGAAGGCTTGCGACATAGCAAGAGGTAGCGACGAAGCAAAATCTTGTACTCAGAAAAAAAAACAAACAATAGGGTCCGTAGTTTAAGATGGTCACCGACAAGATCAGAATATCCAAAAGTCGCTAAATAGCGGGATGATGATTCCTCAAGACAAGCAATAAGTCGAGAAAGGAACAGAACCATCAATAAGTAGGATACTAGTAAGAGAGTCCCCAAAATGGCAAAATGCCTGGTACAAGGCAGAAAGCCACAAGATCCAACGTATATAACCAGTCGAGGATCCGACCAAAACTACAGGAAAGAAAGATTTAACAAAGACACAGGAAACAAAAGTTTAGGCCGAAGCCAAGATCAAAATGAACCCAAAAAAACTAGTAAGAAATACCAACCCCAAAGCATACCCACCTAAATATAAGCCCCAGTTAAAGTAAAAAGAACAAATGAGAACCAGCACAAACGAAAGACAAATAAAACAACACACAACACAAAGGTTGACTTGATGTCCTAGCCAACAAAGAAAGTGACTATCCTATGTCAAAATGCGCAACCAACCTCCCTAAACAAAACAAAATTACAGGTAGTTTACATAAATGAGTAATAGAAAGGAAGATAATAAAAGTAGTGTAGAAGAAATTAGGATTTTGCTTTGTTAACTAACTTATAGAGTAAAAGTAAAGTGTGGTTTTTGAAAAGTCGCTTTAAGCGGATGAAGAAATTTTAAGCAAGAACGAAGCCCTACTACGAACCAAAAAGAAAGTTAATGAATTACCAATGCGTATCCAGATTACGACCAGCAAATCACAAAAAAATCAGCTTAGAAGCAAACTCAGAAAAGCAGAAACCCATCAGAAACCAAAAAACTACAACCCCAGAAAAGAAAAAAAATAATAGAAAAGAGATCAAGAGGAGAGAGAACAAAGCAAAGAAAGGAAAATCAGAAACAATTGGGAATGGCCACAGTGATTTAAGTACCTGAAGTTGCTAAAAACCGGAATGATAATCCCCAGAGAAATATTAAAGAAAGAGTAAGCAAGGGAATTATCAAAAAGTAGGGTACTAGTAGCAAAGTTGCTCATAAAGCAAAACGTCAAAAAGGCAGAAAACTTCTAGACCCAAGGTAAGTCAAACAATGATCAAACCACCAACACAGAAATAGAGAAGAGTTTAGACAAAGCACAGGAAAAGAAATGTAGAAGAAGAAAGAAAAATACTTTAGTGAAACATATATGAAGAGAAGATAACAAATTAGAACAGTACCGACAAAGAACCAACAGAAATAAAAGATAAAGTACTTATAGTACTTCAGCTAGATAGTAAGCCAGTCACTATAAAAAAAATGTGACTCCAATAAGTAGAAAGATAAAGGACCAAAGAAGATAAAGGAATAGACACAGTAAATAGTTCTTTGGCTAGATGATCAACCGGTCACTACTGAAATAAGTGACTGTAGTAACCCCTGTCCGAACTTGCCCTTCCAACCACCCACTGTCCTATTCTTGATCTCGTCAAGTAAGCGATCTTCATAATCCGCACAAAATTCATGGAAGATCCCGTATTTGTAATAGTTAGCGCAGCACTGTCTGGCTTAGTCGGTGAGTTAGGGAAGTCCTTGAGGAACTAAAAAAATAGACTGTTGCCTAACGAGGCGCCACCTGCTGGGTAATAGAAAGAAATAAAACCGACCAACAGGAATTCACTAGGTTCTACTTAAGGTCTAATACGCTAAAAAGAACACAAATCAGATAAACAAATAGACAATTAAATATAGCAAATACAACTTAAAATACTAGGAGAATATGTGAAAAGTAAGAGATTCTGTCGCATAAGACTTACGGGCGTTAGCAACAACAAATTAATTAAAGCTCGCAATCAATATGTTGAAATTCAGTTAAGCTTTTGTTTGTTACACCCCAAATTAAAGTTAGCGTTCCAATTGAGGATTGGTTAACAAGGAAACTCTACGTACACACGTCACTTACACACGGTGACTTAAAAACTAAACCTAAACTCGGACTAGCACGCTAAGGAGCTCCCGCCAACCCAAAAGGCTCTTTGTTTTAGTTTCACCCACTTTGTCTAAAACGCCCAAGATCTTACGGAGCTAGTTAACAACAAAACCGAGCGTCGGTGGTGGAGTCTACCCCGAATAAAAATGTATTTATATACTAGGGATTCAAACCGTTTAATGTCACATGTACGTGAGATTCATACGCATGAATAGTAAATAGGTTTCTTAAACAATAAACTTAGCTGTGTTCTAAGGCATGTAGTTCCAATAAGGAAGGTTGTTGCTAACGACAATAGTTGACAGCTTTAGAAGATTGGTAGCCACAGGATTTGCCTTACGAGAACTAGACGACGAAGCACGGAAGGCAGATATGCTCCTCGAAGCAGCAGGCACGCAGCGTAAACGACCCCTCAGCCGGTTGAGTTTATCGGCAAAACCGTGGTAGTCATCACGTTTTATAGCGAAGGATTCTTAACTAACCGTTCCAGCACTCCCAGGAATTATCAGATTGTAATACACGAGTAGAGTATGAGGTCAAGACACGTGCTAAAGCATACGTCGAAATTAGAAATACTACAACCACGAAAGAAAAGAAAACAACGTGTACTTACAGTGAATGCGGTCGCACTTAAATTTAAACACCAATTCGACTTATTATTGAAACACATCGATAATTTGTGTAAAATTTTAGTTTTAAGACGCACGCCAAACACCCATGTACAAGAAGGAAGTAGCAAAATGTCCGCTCATCGCCGCGATAAATTTTATGGATTATAAGATCCGCCAATGAGAAAATACGTAGCGTGCGCGGCAAATTCGACTTTTGTCGTAACGTGCAACTCATGACAAGCGTTATTAAGAAGGCTTGCGACATGCGTTTGAGTTCGAGAAATTTGAACCGTAACAAGCTATTACATACCCATAAAACGTACATTAAATTATAATAAAAGTTTCCTCCCTGGTACTCTATAGTGTTCTGTGAAATCTAATTAAAACTAAACATATCTACTATAAGTTATACAAACCTACAAATTGTCTCACTTATTATAATGAATTCTCAAAACTACGAAGTCAATGGAAAACCCTTTCTAATCAGTGCTTTAAATTACATATTAATGAAGTACAATAAAAATAAAAAACGATCCTAAGTACTTTTGGTCATATATAAAATATCAAATGAAAGATAACCATTTAACCTCTGAAAATGAGCCTTGGTTCGTCAGTCAGTAATAATGGACAGAAAACTGTAAATCTCTTTGCCAAACATTTTGTTTCTCTTTATAAGACAAATAATAAATTATTACCAAAAGAAATTATTTCTGAAAATTACATTAATTTTGACGTTAATCAAATTATGATGGAATTAACAGATTTACCTGAAAAAATAAATGATGGTCCAGATAGTATTCCTGCTCTTTCTTAAAAAATTGTTGCTACGTATTAGCATATTCAATTCAAATATTGTTCTCTAAATCTTTAAAAAGTGGAATTTTTCCGGAAGTATGGAAATTAACCTATATTGTACCAGTTTACAAGAGTAAAGATAAAACCGATATCACTAACTACAGACCGATCTCAAAGATATCTGAAATACCAAAACTGTTTGAAAAAATTATTGTTAAAAATATGTTTTCGTTATTACAACAAACAATCATTAAAGAACAGCATGGATTTTACCCAAATCGCTCGACTACCTCGAATCTCTTAGTTTTTCAAAATTTTATATATCAAGTTTTTGATGAATATGCTCAGTTGGATGTCATATGTACCGACTTTTCAAAAGCTTTTGACGGCGTTGACCATAAAATTTTAATTAAGAAAGTCAAAAAAGTAGGTATTGGTGGTACTTTACTTTCTTGGATTGATAGCTACATTTCCAATAGACGTAAAATAGTCCAGTACAAAAATTTTTATTCTGATCATGTTTTAGTCCATTCAGGAGTACCACAAGATGCTCATCTGGCTCTTTTGCTATTCTTAATCTTTATTAACGACATTAAAAATATTTTTAAACACTCCCAGATTCTTTTTTTTTTTTGCTGATGACATGAAAATCTTTAAAACAATCAGATCTGTAGGTGACTGTTTTTCAAGAAAACCTTAATGCTTTTTCTAAATCGTGTTCTTTTAATTTCATGGAACTAAATTTGAGTAAGTGTTTGTCAATTACATTTATCGCATTATTAAACTCATAAGTTTGACTATATTCTGGACATTCACTCATTACAAAATTGCGTTTCTGTTACTGATTTAGGAGTTATATTTTCTCGAGATTTTGTCATTTAAAGATCACATAAATCACATTAGATTGAAAGCAACTAGAGAATTGGGTTTTCTTTTTTCGTTGCACAAAATCGTTCTCTAATGTTGATACTCTAAAAGTTTTGTTTGTTTCGTTAGTACGTTCACATTTGGAGTATTGTTCTCAAGTTTAGTCACCATATTGTTCAACATATAGGTACACTCATGAAATTTAAAACTTGGACACCACAATTTCTGTAAACAAAAGTTTGCACATTGTGAAGCGGGCTTAAGGGTATCATTTACAATTCTAACAGCAGGTAGTCTCAGCAGGGGTTATCTTATAGAAGGACTGTAGAATGAATCATTACACTAAGCACGTTTTAGAAAATAGGTAATTTACGTTGCTTACTTAATTTTTTCTTTAAAGAATATATTTGAAGGTATCGCTAATTAAACACCATAGCTCGATTAATTATCGAATCAAAATTTTGTTTAGGAAATGTTTACAAAATAAAATTAGAAATAATTTTGATTTAAAAAACGTCTACAAGCAATAACTTTTAAATTAAATCAAAAACTAAACATGGTTATTTGGGTTGACTGATTATTACTTATTTTTAAATAAATCTAACCTACTAATTATTGTAAGTTATTAAAAAAATCATTAAACTCTCTATTCATAATATTTAGTCCTTACAAAATGTATATTTTATGACGTTTCATTTTTTTGTAGTTAATATAAAAAGTGAAAATAAAAACTAAGGCAATTCTTATTGTCAACGTATATATTTAGTTTTTGACAAGAATTTATTACATAATTATAATTAAGATACCAAGTTATAGTTTAAAATTAAATGAAAACTTTTTTTTTAAATAAAGGTATTACTATATAAATAAATATAAGAAATCAATAATGGGTGTGACCTCCATTATTATTGATACATTCTTGGAGGCGTCTGCTCATTGACGCTATCAAGGTATCAATATAATTAATATTAATCGTTTCCCATGCGGTATCAATGGCTGCAATTAGTGCATTACGGTTTACTGGTATAAAATTTGGCCCTTGTTGTCTTCGGATAACAGCAAGTATTCGAGCCCAAACATTTTCGATAATGTTAAAATCTGGGCTTTTTGCTGGCCAGGGTAACAGCTCCAAGTTATTTTCTCGTATCCAATTGCGCACAACCCGCGAAGTATGAATAGGGGCGTTGTCCTTTAACAACAAAAATACATTATGAAAATGTTAATTCAACAGATCCCGAACTATTTTTTGGAGAAAGTATAGTGAAATAAGAATACTTACTTGTTGGAAAATATAATCTTCGTCTGGATAAAACACTTCGACTGAAGGTTTCATAATAGTTTCCAAAATATCTAAATACGCAGCAGAATCAAGACGTCCATCGATAGCCCAACAAACTCCTGGACCCCGCGCGCTAACCCAACCCCCATTCACAGAAAAATAACCACTTCGTTTTTTAGGACATATGTGATTATTTTCGTAACGAGTTCCTTCCATTCTAAAAACTTTTAGTGGTCCATCGTTGCGGCTATTGAACGTTTTTTCGTCGCTAAAAATCACTCGATTCCAAAATTCCAAAGGTTCGTTCACATATCGCCTTGCAAATTCCAGACGACGTCTCATATTTTGTCACTGAGAACTTCTTTTGCAGCAGCATTATACTTCTTTATTCCCATCTCCTTTAATCTTTTTGTGCAGTTATACGGCATCCGGGAAAATGTGTATCTGCTATAGCCCTGGAGTATGTAGCAAATGGTTGTTCTGTTACGTAATGAAACAACTCGAGATCTTGAGCACGTGTAGATACTTTAGGTCTACCACTTCCGATGGCTCTTTCCAAAGTGTGTTCAAGATTCCATTTTACTCGGTAATGCCCTACGGTGCTTTTGGTATATCTAACATACGTGAAATTTCACGCACGCTACGGCCCGCCGCTAATTCCGAAACAATCCGCGCTTTCAAATCAGCACCGAGATGAGGTGGCATTTTCACAACACTTGAAATTTTAAACTAAAATGGAATTTACATTTCTTACTTTATTTATTGGTTCACACTACCCATTCTCAAACAGTAGGTAATTGTTTATTTATTACATACTTCTAATGACCAATGTAACAACCCTTAGAGCAATATGACTCAAAGGAAGTAAATTAAACAAGCAAGGATATTCTATTGTTATTGAAACTTATTCATAAAGTAAAAACCATTTCCTTATAATGCTAATGGACAGGATTTTCTTTTAAGTATTAAGATTACAATAGAGGACTTATAAACTTTCGAAAATATCTAATTATAAATATTTACACTGCAATTGCGCTTTTCCTTAATAATTTCTTAGCAATAACATACACGTTCTTGGTTTTAAGTTGTCATAAATTTGATATGATATAAATTTGTGTTTCTAATATTACATCACAAACTAATCTTTATTCGCCAAAAATTGTTGCTTAAGTTGTAAAGCTTCGTACACACCTGAACAACAAACCGAGCAACAAACATAACAACGAACCGAAAGTCAAACAGAACGACAAACGATCTTTTATGATTTCCACAATCCGAACAACAAACGGAACGTTTGTGCTGTTCCCATAATTATTTTCAGTAGTTTTCAGTTCATATATATTTATTATTGAGAAGAAAATTGCGGAAAACAAGAAGATAGTGCCAACCAAATTTTTACGCACAAAGAAGAGTAAAAAATTATAATTTACTTCGCTTTTTTTATTTTGGAAATTTCCCGCCCAAATGATGCTAATAGGGACATCATTTTTTTCTTGCATTCTTAAACACTGATTAATTTAAAACATTTTTCTTCTGTCAACTCCATAATATTACCTAAAACACAACAAACCCACAAAAGAGAGGACAAAAAATAAATAATTTAATTCTCCCGCATAAGTTTGTTCGCCGTTTTGTTTAGATTCGTCCAAACCTGCAAACGCATTCGCGCGCATTTTCTTTGATGTCGGAGAAAAACCGACAAGTTGCGGGAACGCCGCAAACCGTTCGTGGAACAATCAGGACTTGCGAATCTGTTCTAAAATTCGTACGTAGCACCGTCCAAATTAATGTTCCGATTGCCGTTCGGTTCGTTGTTCTGTTTGTTCCTCGGTTTGTTGTTCAGGTGTGTACGAAGCTTTACAATAAGCATATTAATATGAACTATATCTTATGAAAGGAGAGTTATGTAACTATAATTAACGACTTAACGTTACGTTAGTAGATTCCATTTACTATTTACACATATTTTCTTGGAACATTCGATAATTAACTATCGGGATATGATGACCCTATACTTCGCAGGTTGTGCGCAACTGGATACAAGCAAATAACTTGGAGCTGTTACCCTGGCCAGCAAAAAGCCCAGATTTTAACATTATCGAAAATGTTTGGGCTCGAATACTTGCTGTTATCCGAAGACAACAAGGGCCAAATTTTATACCAGTAAACCGTAATGCACTAATTGCAGCCATTGATACCGCATGGGAAACGATTAATATTAATTATATTGATACCTTGATAGCGTCAATGAGCAGACGCCTCCAAGAATGTATCAATAATAATGGAGGTCACACCCATTATTGATTTCTTATATTTATTTATATAGTAATACCTTTATTTAAAAAAAAAGTTTTCATTTAATTTTAAACTATAACTTGGTATCTTAATTATAATTATGTAATAAATTCTTGTCAAAAACTAAATATATACGTTGACAATAAGAATTGCCTTAGTTTTTATTTTCACTTTTTATATTAACTACAGAAAAAAATGAAACGTCATAAAATATACATTTTGTAAGGACTAAATATTATGATTTTTTAAATAACTTACAATAATTAGTAGGTTAGATTTATTTAAAAATAAGTAATAATCAGTCAACCCAAATAACCATGTTTAGTTTTTTGATTTAATTTAAAAGTTATTGCTTGTAGACGTTTTTTAAATCAAAATTATTTCTAATTTTATTTTGTAAACATTTCCTAAACAAAATTTTGATTCGATAATTAATCGAGCTATGGTGTTTAATTAGCGATACCTTCAAATATATTCTTTAAAGAAAAAAATTAAGTAAGCAACGTAAATTACCTATTTTCTAAAACGTGCTTAGTGTAATGATTCATTCTACAGTCCTTCTATAAGATAACCCCTGCTGAGACTACCTGCTGTTAGTAAATGATACCCTTAAGCCCGCTTCACAATGTGCAAACTTTTGTTTACAGAAATTGTGGTGTCCAAGTTTTAAATTTCATGAGTGTACATACATTAAAATTAGAAAAAGTTCGACATAGATTTTTTAGATTTATTCATATAAAGCTGGATGTACATTACCAAACTACTCTAGAAATACCTTCATTTTTAAATATAAATACTGTAAACTCGCAGAATACTTTTGGATATGATGTTTTTCAGAAACTGGTTAATGGCGTTTTAGATTGTTCTTATCTTCTGCATCTAATAGATTTTTAGTCTACCGATCAAAATCTTCGTAACACTTCACAATTTTAGTAAGGTTTGTAAAACTTCCTATCTTAATTCTCCTCTCCAACGGTTTATGGACACAGCAAATTTGCATTTTGACTTTAACTTTTACAGTACTAGTGCCGACAGTTTATTGTTTTGTTGATTTTTAATTCGAATTATTCTTTTTTATTTATTATTATTTAATATAGTAATTATAATTTTACTTTAAACTAAATTACTTGTATGTACACACATTTCCTGTATATAGGGCCTTGCCCGTAAAATAAATATTATTATTATTATTATTATTAATTTTGTCTGTCCATAACTCGCAAAATTTCATTCTAACTATTAATAGTCACGTGGAAGTAATTTTGAAAGTTTTTAATTTTGAAAGACTTATATTATTTTAGTTTATCAATTTAAAACAGCTACTTTTGAAATTTGAAAAGAATCAGCAAGAAGACTTAAAGTGCTGTGACGTTCATCTTCAACTGCCAAACAGACTTAATTTTTATTTCTTCGGTGCTAACCGTAGTAGTCCTCACTCGCTTTTTGTGGTGGTAATCCACACAACCCGTATTCCAAAATTGGTTGTAGATTTTTATAATGGCCGTCTTGCTGGGAATGGGACTTAACGGATGTGCGACTGAAGTATGCTGTGACAAACTTTATCCGTTCTTGTACAGTAAATAACGCCATTTTTCATTAATTTAAAAAAATGGTCTTTGTCGGGATGACAGTGCAAAAATGACAAATTTATTTTTATTTTAGCAAGGCACTTGATTTTAACTTCGAATTCTGCTCAAATTATTTTGAACTTTAAATACAAAAATTTTAATATTTAACATCTGAATCCTGTTTATTTTGTGTGATTTCAACAGTAGATGGAATTATTCATTATCTCCAATAAAAAGTTGGTTCAAATTTGCAGTTAACATGGGGTATAAATTTTGCTAAGAATAAAAACGCACTGTATATACAGTTAATAAATGCACATGTTCAAATACAATGTACCTAATTATTTTAATTTTAAAATTTAATTCTCTATAAATACTGTTACTTGCAAAACTACAAAAAACCATTTGCACTAAAACCTATTTCTATGGGCAATAATTTGCAAATTGTATTTAGATTAGCAATTCTAGATGGTCTACAAACTTTATATTACATTATTATATATCGATTTTTGTCAATCAATTTTAAAAGATATAATTGAACTACACGAAGGGGACGAAATGTTTTTAACTCGAGTTTGAATCAAGAGATGCCTCGAAATGTTGATAGCGATGCTCCAGTAAAAAGAGTGGTTTATGTCTCAAGAGGACACTACTCTCCATTTTATCTGTAGTGTTTTATGCTTTAGTTGACAGATTACAAGTGACCGATAGTCGTCTATCGCTTTAGGGACTTTTTATGATACAATTTATCTTTAAGTAAGATATTATTTTTATATTTTCTATTTAAACCGTAAGCCAACAGTTTGAAGCATCGAAAGATTAATGAATTGATATGAGGTCAAGACCATAAAAATTACTGCCGCACCATTATTCACAAGTACCTAATGAATAATGGTAAACTTTATTAAGTATATTAAATATACATTCATTAAAAAGGAGAGTTACTGTTTTTTTTGTATTATACAGTTCTCAACATACTTTATTTTGGAATTACTAGATCGAATTGTTAATAGATTTAATTAAAAACTTGTTTATCAGTTAATCGATATTTCTAAAATTGTGTTTGTTGTAATAATAGGTACGTCCGTATGCTTGTTACTACTTCTAAGTTCAATTTGTTTTATGTGCTTTAAGAACTTTGAATGACTGATTTCATCAAGTTTTTATTAGCTTCAACGTTTCCTAGCGATTTTCAAAGAATCAACATAAAATAAGTGTTTCTAATTTAAACAATTATTGTAAAACCCTGCCCAAAGTAATCGGTATCTGAACGATACTACATTCTCGGGTGGTATTTTAAAGAGATCATTCTCCAAAAGCCTGATCATTCACTACCTTCCGTGGAACCTAGCACGGTTAAAGTGTTAGTTACCTCCGCAAGCTGGGTTTTACTAATTAGGTTTATTGCTTCAGTTAAAAACGATGCATTAAACAAAAGAACTCAATTTTGTTTTATTTAACTAAATCATAATTAGGTATATTGACCAAGTGATTCAGAAATTGTTCAAAAGATTTTAATTGATTGATTTAACCAATCTTACTGCAATTACTATTTATTAGATATTTTTTCTTTGATTTGTGCTTGGCAAGTCAGACACAGTGAAAGATACGATCAAACCTGGATTATGAGAGAATCTGAAATCAAATCATCTTGAACAGATTCGTGTACGATCTGTCGGTTCTCATACGATCAAATTGTGCATTTTGGTGCGATTTCAAACGTCTAGTAAATATTCCACGGCCGATCGTTCTATTGTGCGATTGGCAAGTATTTGCGGTTATATTTAGTTTGATGAGTAGGAAAATATATGATTCCTTTTAGTAAGTAAATTAATTTGATAAAATATTAAATTGTTACCCAAATCTATAAGAACTTATTAATATTTTTCTTTAAACAACCATAACAGCAATTTTGAGAAGCAATAGAAGAAGTGAAGAAATACTTAGAAAAAGAGGTAATAGCGAATGTGAAGAAAACAGTATTTTAAAGAAGAAGAGGCAAAAAGGAGAAAGAGAAGGAAACTTGAAAATGGGAGAAGAAAGAAAGAAAAGCGTTAACACATGGAAATACTTGGGGTACACGTTAAAATATAATAAATGAGGTGAATATTGAAAAATTGACAAAAAGACGAATTGGGAGTAGGGTGTAAACTAATTTTTTTGAAAAGAATTGGAGAAACGAAAATAGATGTTCGAAAAAGTTAGTTAAAAGTGTAATAATGTATGGAGAGGAGATTAGAAGCTGGGGAAGTAGGAGAATTTGGAAAAGTTCAAGCAAAAGTATTAGGTAGACAGAGAAATACGAGTTATAATAGTAGGATTGAAAAAATAAGAGCGTGAGCGATGAAGAGAGCAATTACTTATGAAGAAGAGATATGTACAAGAGCAGATAATACTGTTTTAAATGAATGTTAGAAAGCAATTAAGTAATTACAATTTGTTTTTAACAGGATTGTCTTCTATAAATAGCACTAAAGTTTCTTTTGTACACTTGATATGCTTCTAACTCTTTGTTTTTTATTATTCAATATTCCACCCAATAAGTTACAAATATACAAGTATTACCACTATTACATTTAACGTAATAGTATATGATGTAACAAAAGGGACTAAAGTGTTTTGTTAATCATGAGCGAAGCGAGGGCAAATTATCGCCCGAGGGATTAACGCACTTTAGTCCTGTGTTTCATACATTGTTTTATGCACTCCAGTTCTTGCTAACTATAATAAAAAAGTACAAAACTTAATGTTCTTTTTAATAATACAAAGTTAAACCATACATGGTGGGCCAACGCCGACGAAACAAAGCCAATTGCAGCCACATCGATAATGTAAAAGAAAACTCAGGCCCGTCAATTTTATTTCTGAGGGGGACATCTTTTTAATTTTTCAATTGCATTATTAAATTGTTACTGCAATATTTTCTTTTTTAATGACAATATCCGCGAAATCATATGAGGCCCTCTAAGGGTTTTTTTGTACGGTTGTTCTAGCCGAACGGCCAAAGGAAACTAGCAACATGTGAGATTTTTTAAAAAGCATTTTTTGCGTCTATCCGATTTTGCACAAAAAACTGTAGATTGCCATTTAAAATGTTTGATGTGACGTCATTTCCGTTAAAACCAGAGGTAATACTGGAAAGGTTGAAAATATGTCCCCCTCAGAAATAAAATTGATGGGTCTGAGTTTTTTTTTTAATTATCGATGTGGCTGCAATTGGCTCCGATTCATTGGTGTTGGCCCACTCTGTATATTTTAACCCAGTTTATCTGGGAGTAACTTTAAATACGTTTATAATTTACAATGATCATTTAAAAAAAGTCAAACAAAAAATGTAAACAACAAATAATGTCATTCAAAAATTAGGTGGAAAAACTTGGGAGCAGATGCAAAGACACTTCGTACACCTGCATTGGCATTAGTTTATTCTACAGCAGAAAATTGTGCTTCTGTTTGGTTCAATAGGTATTATACAAGAAAAATAGATTTCCAGTTGAATTGCACTATGCGTATAGTTAGTGGAACCATTAAATCTACTCCACTTGATTGGCCTCCTGTTTTCTGTAATATTACTACATCGGACATTCGACGAAAAGTTGCGTTAAAAGTGGAATGAGATAAACGCCAACTTAAAAAAACTTACCAATTTGGAATGATATTGAGAACTTAAATCTCAAAGCCCTTTTTGGTTGCAAGATTACTTAACTACGGCTTGTTGAAAAGTAGAAAAAATGATGGTCTAGAGTTGATGTTTTCAATAAACATCTCATTGATGATCCAACAATAGAAGTCCCGGGCTCTGATCAAAAAAGAAAAGTTTGGTCAAAAGTAAATCGCATAAGAACAGGCCATTTAAAATGTTGTTTAAATGGGGTGCGATTTCTAATTGAAATTATGACTGTAGAAACGAATCAGAGACCTTTGCACATATTGTGGAGGACTGTCAATTAACAAAGTTTAAAGGAGGGTTTGTTAACATTCATAATTTAACGGGCGAAGCTGTATTAGAGCTTACTAATCTGAAGGACATCTGAAGTTAGCAATACTTTGTATCCTCTGTCCTGATTTTCTGTTTTCCATTATTTTGTTTGCTATTTCTTTAAGCTACTTTTTTATCGTCATAGTGACTGGCGCTTGGACCTGTCCATTATATGTCGTCATTCAATGGCTGTGCTCTTATATTTTATGTTCTTATTTACATTCTATAACGTTTACATACTTAATCAATGTTATTACATATAAATACTAATGTGAGTAAGGGTTGGTATATTTAGGTGTTAGTGGTTTTACTAAACTTTGAAGCAAATGCTTTGCCAAGACGAACCAATCCACAATTGCACACAGTCACCACACTATATACAGGTTTGAGGCAGATTACATAATATTTATATCTCAGTACAATAATAAAAAATGTACCATACAAATAGATAAATAAATAAAATAATTAAAACTTGATACAAAAATGAAATTTAGTTAAAGATAATTATAACTTTAATTTTACAGTTACTTAATAAAAACACACTTTTACAGGGTTGTCAGCTAAGCGCGCGTCGGTCTTTAGCTCTAAACCAATGAGGTTAGCAATTTCTTCATATGTCAATCTATACTATTTGTAAGAGTCTATTTTTGGAAAATATTTTGAGTTCACAGGGTGTCCCAAATAAGTGTGACGATATGAAAGTCATTTTTTAATGGAGATACCCTGTATTTTTTTGCATATTTTGGTTCACCCATGCACTCTATCAATTGCCGAAAATCTACTAGTTCTGGCATTTTAGGAGAAAATAATAAAAAATGGAAAAACATAAAACTTGCGGACTGGAAATATAAAATTTTAAAATTTTAAGAACATTTTTGCTTACGGTTTGATATGGATCGAGTTGCGAAAAGTCTAAAGTTACTGTCAACCTATTAACATTTTGTAAATTTTGTACAGGGTTTCCAAAATTATGGCCGAAACATGACAAACTTCAAACCAATTTTTCTCGCGTTTTCAAATGAAACCCCCTGTATATTTTTCACCACTAGATGTAGAATTGAAAAATGAGTCTTTTTGTATTTACAACTGTACACAAATTCTCGACGGTTTTCTAGATATTTACGAAAAACTTATTTATTTTACTTTCCACAGTAAATTTTCATCAACAGAATACCTAGGCGGCTATGGAAAAAAGCTTCTCGTCGGTATGACAATGTTATTAATTATTCACGTAATCTTTTGACGTTGAGTGGCATCAAGTGCATATTTTATTTTCTTTTGTAATAAAAATGAAGTGTACGATATAAGAATCAATTGACATGATTTATATCATCGGAGAATGCTTAAAGAATTGCCTTCTAGTGTCCAGAGTGTACAAGGAGAGATTTCCTGATAAAAGGATCATTTAAAAAATTGAAGAATAGATTTGACAAGACTGCGACAGTTAAATATGAAAACCATGACAGAATAATGTCTGTACTAAACGAAGAAAACGAATTTAACATTATTGCAAGTGTTGTTGAAGACCCACACAGAAGTTCAGCAGACATTAGTGATTTGCTGCACATAGGTCAAACTTCCGTAAAAAATATTTTGAAGAAACATAAGTTCCATCCGTATCATGTACAACTGAATCAAGCACTTCAAGGACAAAAGATTTTGAAAATAGGTTAAATTTCTGTAATTGGGGTCTAGCTCGAATTGGAAGATGAACGGTTTTTTAATACTGTATTGTTTACCGATGAGGCAACCTTCCACAATAATGGTCATGTGAACAGACATAATTTACATTACTACGCCAATATGAATCCAAATTTTACAAGGGCAGTTGACAGGCAACAGAGGTGGAGTGTAAACGTCTGGGGAGGCATAATTGGGACCGCGTAATAAGATTTTTAGACGAAGACCTTGATAATCTTCTAGAAAATATACCATTAGAGCTAATAGGAAGAATGTGGTTCCAATTAGGCTCATTTTAGTATTGGAGTTCAACATACTTTGAATGAAAAGTTTCCAGGCAGCTGGACCTATTCCGTGGCTCGCAAGGTCACCAGATCTGACCAAACTTGATTATTTTCTATGGGGATACGTTAAAGATCTGGTCTACCGCATACCTCCAACCACACCAGAAAACATGCGGGAAAGAATAAGAGAAGCCTTTAATCCAGTTACTCCTTTAATGTTAGAAAATGTAAATAGGTCTTTAACAAACAGGTTAAATCTGTGTTTACCACATAATGGTCGAGTGTTTGAATACTTAACCTAATCATGTTTAAAAAATTCTCTAATGTTATTCATAACCGCTTAGGTATTCTGTTAATTAAAATTTACTGTGGAAAGTAAAATAAATGGTTTTTTGTAAATATCTAGAAAACCGTCGAGAATCTGAGTACAGTTGAGAATACAAAATGACTTATTTTTCAATTCTACATCTAGTGGAGAAAAAATATACAGGGAGTTTCATTTGAAAAACGCGAGAAAAATTGGTTTGAAGTTTGTCATGTTTCGGCCATAATTTTGGAAATCCTGTACAAAATTTACAAAATGTTAATAAGTTGACAGTAACTTTAGACTTTTGCAACTCAATCCATATCAAACCGTGAGCCAAAAAAATTATCTTGAAGTTTTTAAAATTTTTGATTTCCAGTTATGTTTTTCCATTTTTTATTAATTTTTCTTAAAATGCCAGAACTAGTAGACTTTCGGCACTCTGCATGGGTGAACCAAAATATGCAAAAAAATACATGGTGCCTCATTAAAAAAAATGACTTTCATATCGTTACACTTATTTGGGACACCCTGTGAACTCAAAAATATTTTCCAAAAATAGACTCTTACAAATAGTATAGATTGACATATGAACGAAATTCCTAACCTCATTGGTTTAGGAGCTGTAGGGTGAGGAAAATGATACTCCAGAAAGTCCTTCATGTGACAGAAAAAGCTCTTTGTGCATTATAAGTTTTGCGAGTTCCCGATACAATAACTGTGATCGATGACAGAAAAAAGTTTAAAGTATTCCACATAAAGGAACGGTGAAGCATAAAAAACCATCAAAAAAGTATACAACCTAATTCAAAAGAAACCTCTGGCTCTCAAAAGCAGAAAAATAAAATTGGAAAATCTTCTCCAAACATCGATACTGAAATAAACTTGTTTCTTTCAAAAAGTAATTATGAAATAACGTTTTCCTTAGTGTTATATGAACAAAAGTTCTTCCACCATCAAACCGATAATTTTGTGGAATTATGTGGTAAGTATAATTTAAAGATTTGATAGCTTAGAAGAAACAAAGACAATGTAATTATCTTGAAATTTTTTAAATTTTTTATTTCCAGTCCGCAAATTTTATGTTTTTCCATTTTTTATTTATTTCTCCTAAAATGCCAGAACTAGTAGATTTTCGGCAATTGATAGAGTGCATGGAGTGAACAAAATATGCAAAAAAATACAGGGTGTCTCATTAAAAAAATGACTTTCATATCGTCACACTTATTTGGGACACCCTGTGAACTAAAAATATTTTCCAAAAATAGACTCTTACAAATAGTATAGATTGACATATGAACGAAATTCCTAACCTCATTGGTTTAGAAGCTATAGACCTACGCGCGCTTAGTTGACAACCCTGTATATCATGTACGGTCAATCATAGTTCAATTTAGTCAAAACTCATATTTTCCAATATCAAATAAAAATTATCGTCGTTACCAAAGACATTTTGTTTAATTTTATGACGGAATGTCATGTATGTCAACTGCCTCTAATTACGATACCCATTTTCATTCTTCAATCGTCTGAAAAGTACGAAACGGTTTACAAAAACTATGAAAAGTATGATGATATGTTAGAATGCTTTATTCAAAATAATATTCATTCCGACATTGTATCGGAAGTATACTTCAATCGTTATCCAGAAAGAAGACAACACTGGTTAAAGAATTACTAGTTCACAAGACGTGAAACTAGTGAACTTTAAGAAAAATACCATATTGGAATTCCATCATCTCAAATTACAAGAAATTTGATCACGATCGAGAAGTACCCAGAAGGAGAGACACCCATAACAACAAATATACACATTGACTTTATTATGTAAAGATATCGACCAGGGAAAACTAATGAAATTAAGAAACTTAATTAAAGTATGTCACGATCTATAGCCATAGATAGTATTTCTAAAAGAAAAACAAAAATTGTGAAACATAAAATACATCTAATCGTTTTCTCATCAAACCGTTAAAAATCACAGCTATGGAAAAACGAGGAGAACCTATAAGTAGTCCATAAGGGCTATATAAACAGAAGAATGATGATTTCACTAGATTTTGCAGAATTGACGATACACTACATACATTGTCACGTTTAAAATAGGTCTCATTTTTGGATTAAACAATGTACGTGATAGAACAAAAAATGCCTTTTGGGATTGGACCGTGTCAAAAAGGTAACCGTAGTTGTCAACGTTTTGCCACCTATTGTAAAGCGCTTGATTACGGTGAGAAACTTGAAACAAACAAAAGAAAGTTCAAGGTAGACAACTGATAGTCAGGTAATCAACTTGTGACCAAGCCCTTAAAGTTTAACAAACATTTCTTTTACCACGTCAGAAACAATTCCAGCCTTTCTCTCAAGTTTTATCTTGACCTAAGGAGAAGTTTCTAACTTTCTCTTCCCAAGGTACATATCGTAGTCTTGTTCATGTGGTTTAGTGTACATAGGTAAAACTGGTCGCTCTATTAGTACACGTATTTCGGAACATCACCGTTGTGTTAGGTTGAAGCTACGGTTCCAAGTCTGCCGTGGTTGAGCATCGTTTTCGATACTGGTCACAAAATAGATTTTGTTAGATAGGTGGCAAAATTTTGGCAACTACGGTTACCTTTTCGACACGGTCCAATCCCGGAAGGCGTTTTTATTCCATGACGTACATTGTTCACGGATGTTTTGCTTTTGGCTGATTGTATTTGAATAACTGCTTTTCACCACACTAAATATGTATAATTTATTTTGTTAGCATGATGGTTTGTTTTGTATTATGTTCTTCGTGTAAATAAGTAAGTAAATAGGTACACTGCGTAATCAAAACGTATTTTGCTTCGTGAATTTTACTATAGTAGATAGCCACCATATTCATGGAAGCTTCTCAAGACGATATTATAGCAACAAGTAAAAAACCAACTGACTGGTACCGCTACGTTTCTAATTTGGCCTTATGGGATAATGCTTTAAGAGACTTTTGTAACATTTCAAATTCTACCACTATGACATCAACTTCACTATGGAAATACAAGACAACGGGAAGATATCTTTTCTAGACGTTATAGAACAGGTGGAAGAAAACGCATACCGATGGGTGCCTACACGCGACATCTTAACACTATCTACGACAGTAGATGTTCTAACCACAGCAAAGAAGATCAATGATAACTAACACAAACTTGACAAAATTCAGTACTTCACAAAAACCCTTGTTACAGTTTGAGGAAAATCTAGAGAAGATAGTGGTTATGCGTACCTACACTATACCGCCAAAGAATTACAAAAAACAGTAAATGTACTGCAAAAGAAGAACATTCACGGCTGCTTCAGCTACCGTCGAACAGCGACGCAATACCGAAACTAAAGAACATCTACGAACTACAATGCCGCTCTGGAAAACGGTACAAATATTAAACAAATCGAAAAAGCATACAGTTTAGAATACAATAATACCAAAGAGATGCAAAACTAAAACACACAGAGATGTCAGCAGTAGCAAAATTATTAGACAAGATGGAAATAGTTTAGTGAACTAGGTCAATGTGAAAGAGTTAGCAAAAACTGACCACCACTATCAGAGGATCGTTACAGATTCAACGACCACGGTTAAATCCGAGAAACTGTTTATTATCAGACATTAACTTTGAAAGTACACATCAACAATTTTTTTATGAACTCCGCATCACGCCAAATAACAAATCGGGAATAGTAGTTGTTCACTAGATATATTTCAAAGAAGAGGAAAAATGGAAGTGGGGAGGTCATCATTGTAACTACGAGTGAATATGTGCCTCTCTTAATTATCTTCACACTGAAAAATGACGGTGGAACTCATGATTGGAACTCTGCAACAGTCTATTTATGCATTTTATATTTCTACCTGAACTCAGAACTATATTTTCCTATTTACTCTAACGCGTCAGATGTTGATTAAAAAAAACATGTAGATTGTCTCTTATAGAAATATTTTCTGCGAACAAGATTTTCTGTAAAGATCTGTCGGTGAGGAAAATGATACTCCAGAAAGTCCTTCATGTGACAGAAAAATAGCTCCTTGTGCCTTATATATTTTTGCGAGTTCCCGATACAATAACTGTGATCGATTACAGAAAGAAGTTTAAAGTATTCCACATAAAGAAACGGCGAAGCATAAAAAAAGCATCAAAAAGTACACAACCTAAATCAAAAGAAACCTCTGGTTCTCAAAAGGCAGAAAAATAAAATTGGAAAAATCTTCTCCAAATATCGATACTGAAATAAACTTGTTTCTTTCAAAAGTAATTTTGAAATAACGTTTTTTCTTAGTGTTATATATAACAAAAGTTCTTCCACCATCAAACCGATAATTTTGTGTAATTATAAGGTAAGTATCATTAAAATATTTGATAGCTTAGAAGAAACAAAGATAATGTTTCTGCAAAAATTAAAAATTCATTGTTTTTTTTCGGATAAAAAAGTATTTCACCTATTGTTCGAAAACAACAATAAGTTGAAACTCTCTATACGAAAACTATTGCGGTTAACATATTTTTACTTTTATCTTTTCTTTCTTTCTTAAACGGTATATGGCAATGGAGTTAAAGGATTTTATGTGTAAAGTGATGACTCGAATTTAAGAGCATAATAAATAGGAACCTAAATAAGTTGAAAGGTAATGGAGTAATCGAAGTGGGTGTTGTAGTGTGCGTTAATGGTGGATGTAGTAGCATCGTTACTAAGAGATGCAGCGCTCCAGAGATGGTCTATTGTGAGGGTTTAAAATTGAATCGCGTCGCTTTCAAATTGGATTTTGATTTTCTTTTATTACAGCAGATTGTTATATTTTCCAAGTTGAATCGTTTACTGGTGTTTTACAGCTTTGACCGTAATTACTGTTTTTTTCATAATTACGTTGCGTTCCTCGAAAAATGTGGGATCAAAGGTAAAAAGGATAAATATTTTTTCCAAATCACAAAGTGAACTTTTCAAGGCAGCGTAAACTAAACAAATATGAATACCTACATTGCTATTACGATAACGATGTCATCAATTCTCGAGGGACCGATCCATATCGGTCTTAGTTCCCTAAGGATTTCGTACCCGAATCAATTACCGTTTTGAGTAATTAGAATATGGACTGATGTTTCCCCATGTGCGAAATGTGGTTGTATAAGAAATATGTACTTCTGTCATTAAGGAATTAAAAATAATTACTAAAAGTAAAAAGCACCTTTTTAACAGTTTCACGTTCGCGTTTGAATAGGGTTGAGGGTTACTGCTTGTATAATCACAAAGAAAAACACTACGTTTCGGTTGACCTTTAATACAATTAAAATGTGCAACGCAGGGACTAAGAAAACTTTAGAGTCGCTATGGAACTGAATGCGATAAAGATAAATCCGTCTTTGTTGAAACTGATGGGGTGGAAAGAGATTTATATTCTTGTTAAACCAACAAATTCTTACGTTTACCTTTAAAATAAATGCAATTCAAAATATTAGCTTTCAAATAAATCTAATACTTCAGCGTTTGATTTAAAAGAATTGGTCAAATCGTCTATTACTCCACTTCTTATGAAATATGATAGGGAGTTATGCGACGGTTTCCAAACCAAAAATTGTAACACCTCTTTTTTTACTTTTTCCGACGAATTAGAGTTAGTACGTTATAATGAAGCAAAAAAATGTCCGACTGCCAGCCGTCCGTCCGTCTGTATTTAAACAAGAATAAAACTTGGATACAAGGACCTTATTTACATTTCCGCTGATCTGATTAGATTTTGGGCATATTCTATGTAGCCACAAGGGCCGTTAACCAACACAGATTTTCGAATTTTTAAAAGATTTAAAAAATATTTATTTTAGATATTTTTGTTTCAAATAATTATTAAATAATGTCTATAATTTAATTATACACAACTTTGTTTAAACTATTTTTTGATCCGATAAGTAATTACTGAGATATAAACAATTACGTGACAATAATTTGTTGTAACAATATCTCCACCAATATCAATTTTACAAAAAATTGAGGGAGAAAAAATGTTGGAAATTCTATTGTCTATAGCTTTTGTTTGAACCATTTTTTCCAAAACGCTTATCGGGGCGATGTGGGGTTCTGCGGTAAACGCTTGTTTTATTAGGTTTTGTGTTTTTCTTGTTTTTTTTGTAAATCTATAATTTAACTTTATAAAGCTTAAACGTAATTTCAAGCTGTATGTGTTAAATAACTAAACGTATACCTAATAATACAGATCCGCCATTTTTTAGTCGTAAATTCAAATCAGAACTTGCATTATTGGACAATTAAATCACAAATACTTAAAATAGTGAGTGTTGTTGTCCACACACTCTTAAAACTCTGAAATAATGCAATGATTATTTATTAAGTACCTAATTTTGTGTACATTCCTACGAAGAATAGGAAATGCCTACATACAATTTGACAGGTTTGGTGGTGAACATTAGCTTGGAAGAAACATAAATTGAAAATCAAGCACAAAATCTGATGAGCAGTTTTTTTTGACATTTAGAAAATACAGATTATATTTTTTGAAAAAACGCGAAAATAAGTGAACGTAATCTAGCGGTAACGGCATAATTTAAAAATACAAAACAGAAAAAAGTCTTTTATAGGGTCAATCAAGATCTTTCTAACTAGACCAAGTTTATTAAAATCGAGTTAGCTGTACCAAAGTTATGAAAATTGCTCTGAAAAAAGTTCACGCTCTATTTCATATCGAACCAAATTTTTGTAAGGGTTTTTTGTTCAACAAGTATCAAAGATTAAAATGGTGGTATTTATTTTTTCCGATTTTTATTTTTCGGCATTCCAATTGCAAAAATTAACTGGCAAAAATTTTTTCGGAGCTTGTCAACCAATTGAGAATCGGCATTACACAATGTACTTCGTTTTTGAGCGACAAAATAACCATTGCAGTAGTCACCCTATTTACACAATAAACATCAAACGTCAATTAATTTTTTAAAGTGTGTGTTTCCTTGAAATAGTCTTGATGAATATCATTCGAGTTTAGATTTTGCCACTACATTTCCCAACCTTAAACCAACTAATTGTATAATTAATAGAAATGTACCACGTGGTTTTATATGCTTCTATTCCATGTCATCAAAAAAGTCACGTTATTATATTTATAAATTTGTGCACCTTAGTCAACCTTTTCGATACCCACCATGATCAGAATTTAAGTGAACTCAAACAAGTTTTTACAAACCCTATTCGAAACTTAGGAACATGCTCATCCATTTTGAAAAGGGCTAGATCTAAAACTTTTTAATGAGGCAAAAGCTCTCTTTGATCTTCTAAAGTCGTGTCTATTCGATCCGATTGATGATGATTATTATGGCTGGCTTGATTCTATTAAATGTTGCACCAAAAAATAAGTTAAGTTCTGCAACCACAAAATCCCTCTTCTTTTTTGGGTTTACTTCTCCATACTTTGCCGTGTAATATAAGTAGCTCAAGCGCATCATGTTGCTCATTCCTCAGATATTCGATCTTGCGTCTTTTTACAATTAAAAAGTATTGTTCATTCTGCCTAAGACCTCTACATTGGTCTTAGATTGAGGAAATACTCAATATTTACCGGTGGCATCGCATTTTGTAGACCTCGAGTTTTTCCAGGGATAAATCAGTCAATGTCCAGAATTCAACCTCGTAAAGAAAATCTAAAACCCTAGCATCGTAGTAAATTCTGGTGAATACAGTTTGAGAGTTTGTAACGGTTGCAGTTCACAAATAATAACAATAAAATTTAAGTGACGGCTTTAGCGATGCAACCTAGAAAAGAAAGAACACAAAAATATTGGGCTAGCGTAGTAGCGTACTAATGCTTGGAAGATCCCGTATTTATAAGCGTTAGCACAGCAGTGACCGGTTAAGTCGGTGAGATGGGGAAGGTCCTTAGGAGAACTAAAAAAATAACTGCTGAGTAACGTGGCGCCACCTGCTGGGTAACGGAGAGAAATAAAACTGGTCAACAGGAATTCACTTGGTTTTACTTAGAGTCTAACACGCTACAATAAACACAAATTTAAAAGAGACCAAAAGACACAGAAATATAGCAAATACAATTTAAAATATTAGGAGTATCTAGTAGAAATGATAGAGTCTATCGCATGAAACTTTCGTGCATTAGCAATACCCCAAAAATTATAGTCCAATTTTTTAGTTTATTAACCCTAAGATAAAAATAGCGTACCAATTTAAGATTGGTGATTAAGAAACTTGACGTACATCCGTCACGTACACGCGGTGACTTAAAAACTAATAGTACACTCGTTCTAATACGGAATGCAGCTTCCGCCAATCCAAAAGGCCTTTTTGTTTTAGCTTGCCCCACGATACTCTGAAAGAGTTAGTGCCAACAAGAACTAGCGTGGGTGTATGGAGACTACCCTGAATAACAATTGTCTTAAAATGCTAAAGTTATAACCGCTTGATGTCAGGGTGTACTTAAGTTTCGAACGCATGCACATATGAATTGTTGTGAAAATGCGCTAAAATAATCTCTGATGTAACATCATGTACATAGTTTTAAGAATCACCCTATATATATGAAAAAGATATGTGTAATG
This sequence comes from Abscondita cerata, assembly GCA_030710515.1. Classification (NCBI taxonomy): domain Eukaryota; kingdom Metazoa; phylum Arthropoda; class Insecta; order Coleoptera; family Lampyridae; genus Abscondita; species Abscondita cerata. The sequence goes on along the minus strand of JALBCR010003589.1, from coordinate 176,402 downwards.
CAAGCGGTGATATAGAACGGTGTGTTTTTTGTAACTTTATTAAGGTTTAAATAAAAATAACAAAAGGTCATGGGCCCAGAAAACGGCAGAAGGAAGTAATGTACCACAAAAAAAAGAAACGGGCCAGGAAAGAGAAGGTTAATGTTTAAAAATAATAATTGATACACGTGGAAGAAAAAGTAAGGTTAAGTGCTGTAAAAGGAGAAAAAAATCGTTAAAATGTCAAATAAGCAAGCAGGAAAAAATTATTCCATCGAGTCATTGAATGGTGGCAATTACTATAATTGGAAATTTCGAATTGAATTGATTCTAGCCGAAAATAATGTAATGGATTGTGTTATAAAAGGAAGTTGACTTGAGGGTACCAGAAAATGTAAAATGGATAATAAAGCTAAGTCTTTAATTGTACAATGTGGAAGATTCGCAACTTGAAAGTTTAAGAAGCAGTAATTCAGCTTATGAAATGTGGAATATTTTAAAGGACAAGTATGAAAAAAGGGGCTACCTGGACAACTGTATTTACGGAAGAAGTTACTATCAATGAAATTAAAGGAAAATGAAAGCTTAGTGAAATACATTGAGGATTTTGAAAATATCATTAGACAATTAAAGGCAGCTGAAGCAGAATTAAAGAACAAGATATAATTTGCAATTTGTTACTGAGTTTACCAAGTTCATTTGAAACTGTGGCAACTGTAATTGAAAATATACCTAATGTAACATATGAAATTGTAAAGGCAAAATTATTAGCGGAAAATGACAAAGACAGTTAAATGATGTTAGTGTTGTTACACCAGCGGCTTTTACAACACAAGGATCCTGTTTTAAGTGTGGAAAACCAGGGCATTTTAAAAGAGACTGTCGATTCAACCGATATGTGCAACCTGCAAGTACAAGAGGAAATTACAGACATTTTAGTAATTATGGAGGAAGTTTTCAAGGTAACCGAGGTAGAGGTTTCCACAGAGGTTGGCACAGTGGTAGTAGGAATCAATCAAGAGGTCGAAATGAAAATGGAAGTTTTGGGAGAAGTAGCAACTTAACAGAAGAAGGAAGAGAAGGAACATCACAAAGGGATAACGATGAAATGGTTTCTTTTATGACAGAAATTGAAGACGCAAGACAGGTAAAAGAATGTACAGAAAATATAGTTTTTGTTATTGACTCAGGGTGTACCGATCACTTAGTAAATGATCAAAGTGTTTTTTCTGATTTAGTTATGTTAGATGAACCGATTAAAATTGCTGTAGCAAAAAATGAAAATTATTTAATGGCAATTGGCGTTGGCAATATAAATGTTTTTAGTTTAGTAAGTGATCAAAAGATAAAATGTATCATAAAAAATGTGTTGTATGTTCCGAATTTGAGGAAAAATTTATTATCGGTTAAACGCTTGGAAATGATGGGGATTAAAATAGTTTTTAACCGAGGGTTAGTTAAGTTTATAGAAAATTATCGTTTAGTTGGGATAGGAAAAAGAAATTCTTTATATGAAATTAGTTTTGAAATTCTAAAAAGAGAATGTCAAAATGTTACCTTAGAAAAAAATGAATTTTCTAAATGGCATAAGAGATTTGCACATTTAAATTATTGTAGTCTTGAGAAGCTTATAAAAACACAAATAGTAGAGGGTATTGATAAAAACATAGAGATTAGTAAAGTAGAGTTTTGCGAGCCTTGCACAGTAGGTAAATTGTCTCGACAACCTTTCGGTAGTAGAACAAAAGCGAAGCGAATACTTGAAATTGTGCATACCGACATCTGTGGTCCAATTACACCCAGTTCACATGACGGTAACAAATACTTTATTACCTTTATCGATGATTATTCTAACTTTACAGCAGTATACTTATTAAAACATAAACATGAAGCTTTCCAAAAATTTAAAGAGTATTTTGAAATGGTGAAAAATAAGTTTAGGATGTCAATTTCAAAATTAAGGTGTGATAATGGTGGAGAATATGTGTCAAATGAGATAAGAAGTTTTTGTAAAAATAATGGAGTTGTTTTTAGATTATACCATCCCTTACACACCTCAACATAATGGAAAGGCAGAGAGAAAAACAGAACCTTAGTTGAACGTGCCAGAACTATTATTAATGAATCAGGAGTTCCAAAGAATTTATGGGGTGAAGCAATTTTAGCCACAAATTACGTTTTAAACCGAGGACCTTCAGATGGATTACACGTTACTCCGGCAGAAGTTTGGCTCGAGAGGAAACCAAATGTCAGTAACCTAAGGATATTTGGAGTTTTAGCTTATAGTTATATACAAAAAGAAAATAGGGATAAGTTTGATCCTAAAGCAGAAATGTGCGTAATGGTAGGATATGCACCAAATGGGTACCGATTGTGGAGCATTGAAAGAAAGAAAGTAATTATTGCTAGGGATGTTAAGTTCAACGAAGATGATTTTTGGTACAAGAGAGACAACAAGGTACAGATACAAGTTAATGAAGACAAGGAACTAGAAGGCACATTAGGAAACGACGAGATAATTGTACCTGAACAGGAGGAAAACACCAGTGTAGGTGAGATAAATGAAATCAAAGAAAATAAACGCCACAGAAAAGTACCGTCCAAGTATGACGACTATGAGTTATATATGGCATATGATGCTATGAATTTTGTTGAGGATATACCAAGTTGTTATGAAGATATACAAGGCAGGACAGATAAGAGAAAATGGGAAGGTGCGATGGATAGAGAACTAATTGCAATATGTAAAAATAATACATGGGAAGCTGTAGAAAATCCAAAGGATATGAAAATTTTGGATACTAAGTGGGTTTTTAATTTCAAATCGTTAGAAAAGCATGAAGATGATAAATACAAAGCGAGATTGGTAGTACGCGGATTCGCACAAGAAAACGATTACAATGAGACATACTCACCTGTGGCTAAGATGGCAACCATACGAACATTGTTAAGTATAGGCATGCAACAATCGTACAACTTCAAACAATTGGATGTTAAGACAGCATTTTTAAATGGAATACTTAAAGAGAGTGTTTATATCTATCCACCTATTGGTTACACTATTGAGGATCGAAAGGTGTTAAAATTACGAAAATCCTTATATGGATTAAAACAATCTTCAAGGTGTTGGAATACCGAAATAAATGACTATTTAATAAAATTAGGGTTTAGAAGATCAGAGAATGATTACTGCTTGTACATATTAGAATCAAATAACGAGAAATTATATTTGCTATTATATGTCGATGACTTAATACTTACTAGTGCAAACTCAGATAAAATTAAATTTGTGGTAAATAAATTAATGAACAAATTTGAAATAAAAGATAAAGGAGACCTTAAACATTTTTTAGGTCTTGAGATTGATTATGATAAACACAACGGTATTTTAAAATTGTCCCAATTAAATTATATTGATAAATTGTTAAGTAAATTTAATATGCAAAATTGTAACGGCTCAGAAATTCCAATGGATCCTAAATTAAAAATATATTTTAATGATGATGATGTAATTACCAGAAAACCATTTAGACAGTTGATCGGATGCTTAATGTATTTAATGTTAGGTACTAGACCGGATATATGTTTTGCATTGAATTACTTTAGTCGATATCAAGATAAAGCAACTGATGAAACTTGGATATATTTAAAACGAATTTTAAGATATTTGCATAACTCTAGAAATGTAGGTTTAGAGTTTAAGAGAACTGACAAGCATCCTTTAATTTGTTATGTAGATGCTGATTGGGGAGGTGATGTAAATGATAGGAAATCAGTTACTGGATTTTTATTCAAGGTTTTTTGGAAACACAATAGTATGGTCAACAAGAAAGCAAAATTGTATTACATTATCAACTACAGAGGCTGAGCTCGTAGCATTGTGTAGTGCGGTTTGTGAAGGATTGTGGTTAAAAAAACTGTTGACAGATTTCCAATTTAAACGTTGAAACTATTATTTACCATGAAGACAATCAAGGTTGTTTAGCATTGATTAAGAATCCAAGTAACAATAAGAGAGTTAAGCACATAGATATTAAATACAATTTTATTGTCGAAAATTTGGAAAAGAAGTACATTGAATTAAAATACATAGAGTCAAACTTACAACTTGCTGATATTCTAACGAAAGGATTACAATACACTTCTTTTTCAAGATTACGTCATGATTTAGGTTTAAGAAATTTTAGCGAGGAGGGCTGTTGTGAAAATGCGCTAAAATAATCTCTGATGTAACATCATGTACATAGTTTTAAGAATCACCCTATATATATGAAAAAAGATATGTGTAATGCAAGCGGTGATATAGAACGGTGTGTTTTTGTAACTTTATTAAGGTTTAAATAAAAAAGTTCCTTAAAAACAATAACTTAGCTGTATATTGTTGTACGTAGTTCTGATAAAGAAGGTACTTGCTAACGAACAGCAAGTTGACAGCTACCCGAAGATCCGTAGAATTTTGTTGGGGAAGGAATAGAAGACCCAAATCTAGGAGCAAACAGTTGCCTTTGCGAAGAGCGTAGGCACGTTTGGTGTCACAATTGGGATTCTAATTGCTCGTTCCCACCGTACCCAGGTATTATCCAGACAGTCAATTGTGAGAAGGTAATGGAGGTTCAGACACGTGCTAAATCATACGTAGTAATTAGGCAATTAATAAAACCGCTAAATCAACCAAAATAATAGCAAAAAAAACCACTTACAGTGTAAATCGGTCGGATTACATTTTCACACCAATTTATTGTGCAATTATTGAAGCCACATAGCAATTTTAGATGTAGTTTTAGCTTCGTACAGCACGGTCAATCGCTCAAGAAAAAAGAGAAAGGTTTTTTAAGATGTCGGCCCGCCGCTTCGAGTAGAACTCCGAAATTTGATTCACCAATAGGAAAATTCAGTTCAATGCGCGGTAAATTTGATTCTTGTCGCAACGCGCAAGTTGAAGATTTTGAACCGTAACAAGTTTGGTGGTGAGAGAAAACCATTTTCTTAGGTTACGCGACCACGAAATTTCTCTTCTTTTTTCTGTCTACTTCTCCATACACTTTTTTCATGAAATAAAAAGTATTTTTCACTCCTTGCCCATTCTGTGCAAGACCTCTATGTTGGTAATTTGATCAATTCAGAAAGTCTCAATATTCACCAGTGGCACCACATTTTGAAGGTCAACGTTCAGTATTCAACCCTGCAAACGAGAACTAAAAACACCAATGTTTGTGTCCAAACAGGCATATTTACTAACTTTTGCTATCAGTTGTTGATCAGCTAGTAGAGGATGTCCAGATGATGCTTGGTTTTTACTAACAACCACATACTTTGTTTTTTAATTTTAAATTTGAGCCAACATTATTGAGATACTCTTCATTTTCAAGCAAATGCGGTTTTAATTATTTAATTATTTCTTCGGAATAATTGTTAAAAAATAAAGAAGACAGTACACGCTCTTTGTGCGCACCTCGTTTTATTAAAGTTTCATCTGTAAGAATTTTTCATCCCTATCAAATCTTCTGAATCCTATGAAATGAACCAATATTCAAAGTTAATTTTAATGAGTGTATGTAATCATGTATGTTGTAAAATGCAACGTCAAAAATTCGTAGTCAAAATCAATTTTTAACAATAAGTTGGTTACGACATCTAAGGCCGCCTAGTGCGACCATAGCCGTCTGAACAATAATCTAATAAAGCAACTTTGCTAACAGATGTGTAAGTAGTTGCAAAAGTCGGTTCTTAGATCATTAATTTCAAATCAGATTGGGTAGAAAATGAGGTCTTGTTGATGATCTAGTTGCACGTAAAGATGAAGTAGTAGACCAGTTACTTGATTGGCTAAGTTGAGAATGAGCACAGAACCTTTCCAGAATTTGTGATTCCGTCACTGTTGGTTGATTTATAGTAGTATTAGTGTATTACTTAGAGAAACCGGTCTCCGTTTAAACGAAAAGGTTCTGATATTGCATTTTTTTTTGTTCTTTTTGGTATAGTCATACAAAAATAATAATCGTTATCATTGTTTAGAGATTTACTTTAAATCATGGCTGTTGAAAATGGCATGGACCTCCCGCTAAACCGAACTTTGTGAGAAACTGTTAAAGTATATATTTACGAACTAATTTTTATCTCTTTCATCTACAGGAAATACAAAGTAAAGTTGATAAGAACTTCCAAGCAAAGTAGTTGTCGCATTCCGTTGAGAGTATCTGATGAATTCTTCACAATAAAGCAAACCCGCAGAATTATTGAAAGTTCTTGGTATTTTGTATTTATCATAAAATTGAATTTTTATATCAATATTTTTAAAAGTGTGGTTTATTTGCACAACAGTCAAAAGCACTCCACACATCAAATAATGCATAATCAATATCCTGCAAAACTTATCAATATATGTGCTATTATTGAAAACAATTACTAGACAATTTTTCATCTACTTAACTCTACTTTGGTGCAAAAAACGTAAGGCGATATAGCCCCTCTCTGCCTATCAAAGTAAACAGTTTTATATATTTATACAAAAAGTATCGTTAATGTAACATCGAAACACAAAGAAAAGTAAAATAAAAACTATAACAAAAGCATGATTACTTCCTTATATGATTCAAATAATTAGTTAATTAAGACCTTCAGTGAAATCTTGTCAGAAAATTAGGATGTCAACATAATACAAACAAACATATATCCCTCTTGTTACGGTAGTGAAGAAGAAGTGGAAACTTCTTACAAAAAAATCGCATGCTGTTTTGTACAGGTTGTCCAGAAACATGCCCAAGATATCCTCACTTTGTTTTTTTCAAATGTAATGGTATATTTTTGAGTTTATAATGTAAATTATCATATGAAATTAATAAACTTTTCTATAAAAAGTTTTGCTCTATTGTTAATACTGTCGGAGTTATATATAAATAAAAAATAAAATTTTTTGAAAGTTGTTGCAAAAATAAATAATCAGATATTTTTTATTTTAAAGTAAAGAAGTAAAGTTTTAACAATATGTCGAAAAATATTAATTATAGAAAAAAAATTTTCTCCTCTTTTTCGAACATTTCAGGTTTTAATCTAACGTGTTAAAAGAGAATGCCCATCATTTATATATATATATATATAGATTATATATACTATCTGCGTGTCACGCATCGTTAAACGTAATTAATTCTTAGATAAGCTTAAATAATTCCGAAAATCCTAATGGACCGTTATCATCATAATTTATAAGCAAATTTTGTTTTAAAAATTTCTAAACTTTCATAAAATTAAGTTCGTTTTTATTGTCTACCCTCTTAATTAATTCAATGTCGCCTACTCTATGGCCATTTTCAAGCATATGCATGGCAACACTGGACCTATCAGTGCGATGATGTTTGACATGAGCTACGTGCTCTTTAAAACGAGTTTTAATAGGTCTCTTGGTTTGCCCTATATACAGAGTGTTTCATTGAGGCTGGCCACCGTCCATATCTCAGAAACTAGTGGACATAAAAAGTAGGAGAAAAATTCATTATAAAAGTAGCCACGAGAGAATCCTGGAAATTATTTTTAAGTTCCGTAATTCATCGCAAAGGCGCAATTGAAAATTAAAAAATAAAATTCTAAATTTCTCCGAAAATTCCCACATTAATGAATACCTTTGGTAACATCGTTAGAAAACTTAGACAATTCTTCATCATTTTGGCCTAAGACTCATTAGCGTACCGACCTTAATAAGAGTGGGGAAAGTTATTGAAAGTGTAATCATTTAAATCGGTGTGATTTTTAAACGATTTATCCGATTTTAGTAAACCTAGACTTGTTTAGAAGAGAAAGGTAAAGTACTTTTAAATGACATATTTATTGGTACGCGATAGTTTATAATAAAATTGTTAGAGGGCGCAATTTGTAATAATACCAGTTTTTTGATTTTATTCAGAAAAATTAAATCATACGGTATAATTATGACAACATAATCGGAAATTAGATTAAATTTTCAAGAAAGAACCTAAAAACCTCAACTCGATATCTTTGCTCGTTGCACAGATATTGCCAAAAAATTAATTTTTTACACTGCAATACCAGTTTTTGATTTTATCCAGAAAAATTAAATTGTATGGTGTAATTATGACATTATAAGCGGAAAGTAGATTAAATTTGTAACAATAAATGTAAAGTAACCCAATTTGATATCATTATTCGTTCCAGAGTTATGGCGAAAAGAAGACTTTATAATCGTTTAATTTAATAGAACGGAAAAAAATCATGAATAACTGTCAAAAAAACAAGTGAAAATCTATAAATGTTGAAATTGACGGCCCTCTTGTAAAATACAACTATTAATTCTTCTTCTCGTACTGGAAACATCTGTTTCGATTTTGGCTCGTGGAATTGAATTTATGGCAATTTCAATTCGGTGAATCATGTCCTCTTGGGTAGTTGGTCTCGTTTCGTAAACAATATCTTTGATTCTTTCCACAAGTAAAAATCTAATACAGTTAAATCCGGGGATCTAGGTGGCCACGGAAACATACTACCCCTTCCGATTCAGGGATTTGGGGATTTAACATTTAAGAAATCACGGACTCTTAGGAAATAGTGTGAAGGGCATCCATCATGTTGATGCCACATGGATTCTCCCACGTCAAGGGAATGTCTTCTAAAAAGATTGGGCAAGTCATTTTGTAAAAAGTTTAAATAAGATACACCATTTAGGTGTCCATCAAAAACAAATGGTCCGATAATGCTGTCACTTAAAACTACACCACAAACTTACCTCCATGTCGTAAGCCTAGGCATTGGTATACGACATTTTTTGAAGGATAGCACTAATTTCTAATTAGGCAAAAATGAAACCCAAAACTAATGAAGAAAAAAATTTTGACAACACAACACCTATCAAAATTAAGTTAGTTGACAATTATTTCAATTTATTTAGCTCTATGGAAATGAGCCGACTTTTTTCCGCAGCTAACTAGTTTATTATTTTAAAACACACCACATTATAATTATGCCTGAGAAGTGTTCTATGTTGTTATAAACGTACGAGAAGAAGAATTAATAGTTGTATTTTACATAACGGCCGTCAATTTTAACATTTATAGATTTTCACTTGTTTTTTTAACAGTTGTTCATGATTTTTTACCGTTCTATTAAATTAAACGGTTATAAAGTCTTCTTTTCGCCACAACTCTGGAACGAATAATTATATCAAATTGGGTTACTTACGTTTTTTGTTACAAATTTAATCTACTTTCCGCTTATGATGTCATAATTATACCGTATGATTAAATTTTTCTGGATAAAATCAAAAAACCGGTATTGCAGTGTAAAAATTCATTTTTTTGGCAGTATCTGTTCAACGAGCAAAGATATCGAGTTGAGGTTTTTAGGTTATTTCTTGCAAATTTAATCTACTTTTCGATTATGATGTCATAATTATACCGTATGATTTAATTTTTTTGAACAAAATAAAAAAAAACTGGTATTATTACAAATTTCGCCCTCTAACAATTTTATTATGAACTATCGCGTACCAATGAATACGACAGTTAAAAGTGTTTACCTTTCTCTTCTAAACAAGCCTAGGTTTACTGAAATCGGATAAGTCGTTTAAAAATAACAGCCATTTAAATGATTACACTTTCAATAGCTTCCCCCACTCTTATTAAGGTCGGTACGCCAATGAGTCTTAGACCAAAATAATGCAGAATTGTCTAAGCTTTCTAACGATGTTACTAAAGGTATGCATTAATGTGGAAATTTTCGGAGAAATTTAGAATTTTATTTTCAAAATTTTCAATTGCGCCCCCTTGCGATGAATTACGGAACATACAAATAATTTCTAGGATTTTCTCATAGCCACTTTTATAATAAATTTTTTTTCCTACTTTTTATGTCCACTAGTTTCTGAGATATGGCCGGTAGCCAACCTTAATGAAACACCCTGTATACTTGGTTACAGTCTTTACAATTAATTTTATATATTCCCGATTTATCACACATTTCTATTGGGTCTTTCGGATTGCCTAAAAGATTTTGCTTGTTGTTATTACTAGAAGTCACTGTTTGATAATTAAATTTTGAAAATATTTTTTGAAGACCTTTTTGTGTATGTGGGATAATTTGGTAATTTGACATATTTCTTATCTATTTTGCTATTACTAGTTCCTAACGTTGTAATGTTTCTAATGTTTAACTTATGTTTATGTTTTCTAATTATGTTTGTGACAATTGATTCTTGAAAACCATTGTATGATGCAATCTGCTTAATATTTCGCAGTTCTTTATCAAAGTTTTGTTTTGACAATGGGAAATGTAATAATCGGTGAATTAAAAAAGTTGAAAGATGGAAGTTTATGTTGCATACTACGGTTGGAATCATTTGTTATAAACCTCATAGTGTTAGTGTCTTTACGATAAATATCTATTCGACTTCCAGAAAAAATTGCAACACCTAGAAGTTGTAGAACGATTTTAATGAAATGTGATGATTAAAATTTGAATAAAATCTAGCCAGTAGTTTTTGTGTTTTTGTTTGTTGTTTCCATAGCACATAGTAACAATAAATTTGAAGTATTAGACCATTTAGTAACTGTCAAGTTTGCAAATTGTTGTTGTTTCTTCACAATTTCATTCTGAACTTGAAAAGAATGCTGAGAGTACGTCAACATCAACATTTTGTCCAATTAAGTGATTTTGAACGTGGTCGTATTATTAGTATGAGGTATAGTAGTTCGTCGTGTAAACCGCAATGTTTAATCGGTATTGAGATGTTGGTCCAAATGGTCCGAGAAAGGGGTTCAACATCGTCGCCGTGGATCTGGACGTCCTCCAGATCGCGAAGAACGTCGCTTAAGAGTTTTGGCCACAAGAGATAGATTTTCAACAACTCGATCAATTGCAAATGATTGGATGAAATGTACAGGACTTAGGATGTCAATGTCATCTGTTTATCACCGGATAAGATCTTATGGGTTGCGTTCATATCGTCCATTTTTATGTCTTCCTCTTACACCACTTCACCGTCTACGCAGACTAGAGTGGAGCAACGAAAGGGTTAATTGGGCGCAAGAATGGCATCAAATTGTGTTTAGTGACAAGCCCCAATTTTGCTTGTAGGCCCACGATGGTCGTAGAAGGGTCATACGGATGCGTGGAGAACGTAAAAATCCAACATTTTTTGTGGAACGCAACACAGGAGTTATGATATGGGGTGCAATATGTTATGGTAGCAGATCACCCTTTATCTTTATTGACGGCAACCTTAACGCAGCTGGTTACATTGCTAATGTGCTACAACCAGTTGGCATTCCATATCTTCAGGGACTGCAAAATCCTATTTTGCAGCAGGATAATGCGTGCCCTCATACGGCAAGGGCTACAACAGGGTTTTGGAAGAATCTAACATTGCCGTCCTCCCATGGCCTGCTCGGTCGCCTGATTTGTCGCCAATTGAACATGTATGCGATATGATTGGTAGGCGACTGAGTAATTTACACGATCTTCAGCAACGGATCCAGAAGCTTGGGATGATATACCACAAGCAGCTATATATCACTTGATTGATAGCATGTCAACCCGTCTAGATGAATGCATTACAAATAGTGGCGGAGTAACTCATTATTGAAAAAACTTTTTAAGTTTTTGTTCTTTTGTTTTTAAATTTTGATCATCACTTTGTTTAATGAAAATAGACGTTTCCTGAAAATTTCATTAAAAACGTTCAACAACTTCTAGATGTTGCAATTTTTTTGGAAGTCAGTATATAAGTGTCTAAGAAAAGTAACTTAAGGTTTGCTTCTGTTTCATAGGTAAACTTGATCGTCTCAAATTTTGAATTAAAAATTTCTACAAATTGCTACTATAGTGCCGATGACTGCAAAAATATAATCTATATATGTACACAAAGTTCTAGGAAAGTATTCTGAATTATTTTTAAATCAGTTTTAAATTTACCCATGAACAGGTTAGCCATAAACGGAGATAAACTGTTACCCATTGTTGTACCATGATTTTGTTGATAAACATTATTGTTAATTTGAAAGTAGGTTTGACTCATACATAATTTTGCTATCGGAACGCTTGGAAACAATGAACAAACATCGAATGAAACTAAAACTTCGTTCTCAGTCAGCTCAATGTTTTTAATTTTTTCAATAAAATCGTATGAATTTTGAACACTTAAATGTGATTGTTGATATTGAATACTGTTGAATTTTTTTGATAACCATTTAGATATCAGATAAGTAGGAGCATTAATACCTGAAACAATGGGACGCTTTGCTTTTCCAGGTTTATGTATCTTAGGTAAACAATACATTCTAGGAAAAACCGGGTTAGATAACGTTAGCCTAAACCTAAGTTGTTTTGGTATAATATTTTCACATTCTTTATAATATTTTTGCAGGAATATGTATTTGTTTTATTTACACTTTGTACATTATAATTTTGATACTATGTGCAAAAAATAACGGCAACATTTTACTTATTAGCTTTCTTTGTTATTTTTTAAAATAAACTAATTTTCTTGCAAAATAAAACTGTTTACTTTTATTTATGGTATATCAAGGCCAAAACGATTGTCTTTTTGAACGAGTTTGAGATTAATGGCCGAGCTGTAGCCGAGGCCAAAAAGCAAACGAGGATGAAATGACACTTTTTGGCAGTAGTGAATACAAATTTTTTAGCGACTTTTTATTATAAATAAGGTTTTTGGAAATTCATTTTCAAAGATTTATGATAAATTTAGGTAACTATGACAACAACATTTGACATTAACGGTTAAGTCAATATCTGTATGTAAATTAAGAAAATTTTGATAGATGGCACCACCCAAGAGCGGCCAAAAAGAAAGGGCTAGAAAAAACATATTTTTAAGCCGCTTTTGTGTACAGTTTTTGCCTCTCTAAGGTGGGACCATCTATCGATATTTTCTTAATTACGAAAATTGACAGATTGACATTGAGATTCTAAATTTCTAAGTAAATGTGTTACCAACATAAATTTGTTTCAATTAATATTTATTATTTTAATAATTTATAATTTATTTTTACAAAAAGAGAGTGATCACAAAAAATGTTGTGTGTATGGCGGCTGTAAAGTTTTTTTTCGGCTTTTTTTGATATTCACTAACAATCAGAACGCCAAAAATACTTTACAACCTTGATACACACATAACTATTTTTAAACTCTATTTGCTTTAATAAAATTTGTGCATGGTTTCGTAATGATTATTTCCACTTGAAAGTTAATTTCTTATTTATAATTATGTTTTGGAGTTAATTTTTTCTACCGAGTTTTTAACAACAACGACAATTTCCTTAAATAAACTGAAAAAATATATAAAGAAAATCCTGTTTCTATTCAGCAAGGTTTACAAGAACAACCTGTTCAAAACTAAAACGTTGTTTTACTACTTTAGGGTGGTGTTCAATCTGATATGCAGATTTCTTGTTCGTTATCAGTGTTGGTGAACAAATGGGTTGCTATCAGGAAAAGGCTATCGGACCGCAATGTGTAAAAGCTTAAGCTGGCACCGAGTTCTCTGAATGTTAATACGATTCTGCCACCTCGTTTTCTTTCCCTTTATGTCTGCATTAGGATTGTGAAACGAATCATCTCAGCAGGATGAGAAAACAATGCATTATGCATAAATTGTTTTGGGAATTTGCTTAACGATTTACTCTGATATTCTGCACAAATCGTACGTCAGTATCATTGTTTAAAAATTAAAATTAATTGCTACTAAAAGTTTGATTTTAATTATTGTACAACATTGATAAATTGATAAATTTAACATAATTCATCAACACTTTAAACTTTTTTGTTACTTAATTATTCTGAAAGAAATATAATATGGAATCAGTAAAATAACATAACAATAACTAATGCATTGCAAATCGAAAATTTTGTGTGTAATTTCTTTTAAATCTTTGGAAATAAAATTCTTCTATCACTACGGACATCTACCAAAAATTTAAAATAGTTCTTCATTATTCAACATTGAAACCTGTTAATGAGGGCGACGTCTAATGCTAATCCTTATAAGCAAAGTTGTTACTACAGCTCTGCTCTAAGCAGCGCTCTCTGTTTTGCTTACGGCAAAGCAGTACTAAACTTTGCTGCAAATTGTTTGAGAGAGTATTTAAAATAACCGATAGGTAGAGCAACTACCTTGGTGTTAATATTATTCGGTTCTTTATTGCGATTGACTACAATTAACCATAGAGTATATGTATAACTTTATAGATTCGTATTATCCAATTTTTAATAGATGCTAAATTTGGTACATTAATTTCCATAAAATAATTATAATTTGAACGTTAGAAAAAATGATCGTAATAAATAAGAAACTGAAATAGTCAGAATACAGATAATGTGGGCAATTATTAAAAATCTAGAAAGAAGCGTATTGAACGAGAAATGAATACTTTGCATAAAGTATGACCAATGTATGACCAGTAATTCTAAGAAATTTTTAATTGAAAGTGTTACTGACGTTAGCATCAATTTGTGCTTCGATAAAGTGAAAATTAACCAAAAAAATATTAAATTTAATTTTTTCCAAATAAATGAAATATTTTAATTATTTCTCAAAATACTGAAAAAATTACTGAAAAACGATTTTCTAAATGCAATTTATAGCTCTGGTGCACAAAATAATTTAGATTTTTTGTAAATCGCACGATTGCAAAGTAAAATTTAATTCAATCTTGATAAAACTTATTTTGTATTAATATTTTATTCCAGACACATTTTGTTTAAAATTTACTTTTTTTTAAATGTATTTTAGCATTTCATTATTAACTTAAAAACAATTCACATTACTGTGTCTTTTTCGGATTGCACATTTTGATTTTTTATTTTATTTTTTCTTCACTTACTTGCCTTATAACACTTTAAATCGACCTGTATTTGAATAAACGAATTTCGATTTAATATAGTTATTAACTGTAATAGTCAACTGTCATTCAAAAGCATAAATGAACAAAACAAAGTATCCTGACTAAAACAAGTCGCAACAACATAAACTTACATTTTTTAAACAGAACACCATATTTAGAGATTCGTAGTTGCGCCACCTGGTAGGTAATAGTTCAGCTTAGAAACTTAAATCCGAATTTGATTATAGTTTAAGGAATGTCCGCTATTATACAAATCGCTAAAGTCTTTATGCGCAGCTTTAAAATAATTTAAGAGGGGGCCGAAAGTAATTGACAATCAGAGATGGCGCCATATGTAAAAATTCTGGTACATATACTTTTCCTATTATCTTTGTAACTAATAAAATTCATAATGCAAATAAAATTTACAAACTAAGTTAAACGTTTAGCAGAGGCAATGACCAAGTTTAGTGGGTCAATTCTATCATTTGATGACAAAATTATTTAGTCAAAAACCATAAAACTTGCATTATTTTTTAGTAACAGATTAATATGATATTTATTTATTGCCTTTTAGGTGCCCCGAGAAATACATTGCTACAGTTTGACGTTGGTTTGTGCAAAGATAACTAAGAAAATGGAAAAAAACGTGATACAAGAAATAGTTATTATGACCATCAATTGAGGTCGGAGACGTTAAAGTTTAGCTTCTGTCTTATAGAGGGCGTTTTTTGTTGTTTATAAGAGTTAGAATTGTCGCGTAAATCTAATTGAAGTTCGTTAGAACGAGCGGTAAAGTTGCCTGAGATAAATTTCGTGTACGCGTTAGACCGTGGTTCCAATCTTGCACTAGGTGCATATTTTTTATAACTATATAATAAGCTATTCAAAAAAATTAATATTTGTATGCAAAATACGAAAAACCTTAAAAAAGAAACATATTCAATTTGTTTTATAATGAATTTTAATTCAACTTAAAAAGAAGAGTTGTACTCGCAAAATATGTCTATTTTAGTTTGCATTTCTTGTTTATTTATTTATTCGTATGGTACATTTTCATTATTGTATTGTGATATAAGTGATATATGGTGCCCCAGAAGATCAGTATAAATCTGTATATTGTGGTGATAAAACCGTGTCCAATTGCGGATTGGTTTGTTTTGGCAAAGCATTTGCTTCAAAAAAACCACTAAAACCCAAACATGCCAACCTTTACCCACATTAATATTAATATGTAATAATATTAATTAAGTGTGTAAAACATTATAGAAGGTAAATAAGAACATACAATATAACAGCACAACCATTAGGTCACTCATGAAATTTAAAACTTGGACACCACAATTTCTGTTAACAAAAGTTTGCACATTGTGAAGCGGGCTTAAGGGCATCATTTACAATTCTAACACCAGGTAATCTCAGCAGGGGTTATCTTATAGAAGGACTGTAGAATGAATCATTACACTAAGCACGTTTTAGAAAATAGGTAATTTACGTTGCTTACTTAATTTTTTTCTTTAAAGAATATATTTGAAGGTATCGCTAATTAAACACCATAGCTCGATTAATTATCGAATCAAAATTTTGTTCAGGAAATGTTTACAAAATAAAATTAGAAATAATTTTGATTTAAAAAACATCTACAAGCAATAACTTTTAAATTAAATCAAAAAACTAAACATGGTTATTTGGGTTGACTGATTATTACTTATTTTTAAATAAATCTAACCTACTAATTATTGTAAGTAATTAAAAAAAATCATTAAACTCTCTATTCATAATATTTATTCCTTACAAAATGTATATTTATGACGTTTTATTTTTTTCTGTAGTTAATATAAAAAGTGAAAATAAAAACTAAGGCAATTCTTATTGTCAACGTATATATTTAGTTTTTTGACAAGAATTTATAACATAATTATAATTAAGATACCAAGTTGTAGTTTAAAATTAAATGAAAACTTTGTTTTTTAATAAACCCACAAAAGGGAGGACAAAAAATAAATAATTTAATTCTCCCGCATAAGTTTGTTCGCCGTTTTGTTTAGATTCGTCCAAACCTGCAAACGCATTCGCGCGCATTTTCTTTGATGTCGGAGAAAAAACCGACAAGTTGCGGGAACGCCGCAAACCGTTCGTGAAACAATCAGGACGTGCAAATCTGTTCTAAAATTCGTACGTAGCACCGTCCAAATTAATGTTCCGATTGCCGTTCGGTTCGTTGTTCTGTTTGTTCCTCTGTTTGTTGTTCAGGTGTGTACGAAGCTTTACAATAAGCATATATGAACTATATCTTATGAAAGGAGAATTATGTAACTATAATTAACGACTTAACATTACGTTAGTAGATTCCATTTACTATTTACACATATTTTCTTAGAACATTCGATAATTAACTATCGGGATATGATGACCCTATACTTCGCAGGTTGTGCGCAACTGGATACAAGCAAATAACTTGGAGCTGTTACCCTGGCCAGCAAAAGCCCAGATTTTAACATTATCGAAAATGTTTGGGCTCGAATACTTGCTGTTATCCGAAGACAACAAGGGCCAAATTTTATACCAGTAAACCGTAATGCACTAATTGCAGCCATTGATACCGCATGGGAAACGATTAATATTAATTATATTGATACCTTGATAGCGTCAATGAGCAGACGCCTCCAAGAATGTATCAATAATAATGGAGGTCACACCCATTATTGATTTCTTATATTTATTTATATAGTAATACCTTTATTTAAAAAAAACGTTTTCATTTAATTTTAAACTATAACTTGGTATCTTAATTATAATTATGTAATAAATTCTTGTCAAAAACTAAATATATACGTTGACAATAAGAATTGCCTTAGTTTTTATTTTCACTTTTTATATTAACTACAGAAAAAAATGAAACGTCATAAAATATACATTTTGTAAGGACTAAATATTATGAATAGAGAGTTTAATGATTTTTTTAATAACTTACAATAATTAGTAGGTTAGATTTATTTAAAAATAAGTAATAATCAGTCAACCCAAATAACCATGTTTAGTTTTTTGATTTAATTTAAAAGTTATTGCTTGTAGACGTTTTTAAATCAAAATTATTTCTAATTTTATTTTGCAAACATTTCCTAAACAAAATTTTGATTCGATAATTAATCGAGCTATGGTGTTTAATTAGCGATACCTTCAAATATATTCTTTAAAGAAAAAATTAAGTAAGCAACGTAAATTACCTATTTTCTAAAACGTGCTTAGTGTAATGATTCATTCTACAGTCCTTCTATAAGATAACCCCTGCTGAGACTACCTGCTGTTAGAATTGTAAATGATACCCTTAAGCCCGCTTCACAATGTGCAAACTTTTGTTTACAGAAATTGTGGTGTCAAGTTTTAAATTTCATGAGTGTACTTGTTGCTTTAACTTGACAAATACACTCGAATCGCCATCAGCGATGAACTGGCGATTCACTAAGTGCAAATCCTTCCACAGCCATATCTGCCTCCATTGCTGGTGCAGATCTATCCCAGTTTTTAAAGCAAGTGTGTAAGTTTGGTTGCAATTCCTTATTTTCTGCACGAGCACACACACAACAAAATTTATTTCTTACTGCCATAAACAGCAATTTTCCACTTTGTCGACTAATAATCCCAATCATTCCCGACAAGGAATTATAGTTAGTACCATAACTGCGTTTATTCCATGAACCATCGACATAAACAGTTATCCAAGGTACACCGTCTTCACATATGTTAATGGCATATTCTTTTTTCTCAACACCTACTGCTTGCATATAGCGCCATAAAGAAGCTTTTCATTCCTGAAACAAAATTAGTTTGTAGTTTGTACATACATATCTAAGCTGAATATACTTACATATCCCATCTCTACCTCAAGGTTATTAAATTTTTTTCGGGCATCTAATGAATGTCCATACAACTGGAAAATTTATATAAATGAGAGTACGTGCTTCCTGTAGCACAAGTTCTCCAAACAGCTCCAACATTTATTAAAGAACCGGAAGTACGAGGAGCTTCAGTTTCTAACTGGAACACTTTATCGCACATTGTACAGTTTAATATAACTGTACTAATCAAACCTTTTGACGTACGTATTTCATCCTTAATTATAATTTTTCAAATGTGCAACTTTGTGAACGTTTGTTTTGCAAATTAATGCTTTTTGCAAATCATATCGCAGTTCAACAACTCTATTTCCAGTTATTGGACAATCTGGTTGGGGTGCACTATAACGTTCTACACAGACTGGGTGTTGCATAATTCTAAAATTAAAAAAAACATTTTTCCTGATGTACTTTCATGGCTCAAGATATTTGCTTACTGTTGATATTCGTTAGGCGAAATAACACCATACGTTCTCTCTTGCACTTTTTGGACATGCCTTATAGGATTTTAAATTCAGGACAGGATTTGAAAAACTACAATATTTCATAATTAAATTATAATAGTACATATACCATGTGTATCGGGCAAGACGCAACATAGGTATTTTACTTGGAAAAAAAAATTGAAGTTTTCTTATGTACAAAGTTTCACAAAAACCGGACGGGTAGTTTTCTTAATATCTTGTTTACATTTACATACGGACGGACGGACGGACGGCCGGCCTCCGAATATAAATTTTTTGCTTTATTATAACATACTAACTCTAATTTGTCGGAAAAAGTAAAAAAAAAGGGTGTTAAAATTTTCGGTTCGCCAACCGTCTCATAACTCCCCATCTTATTTCATAAGATCTCATAAGATGTGGAGAAAAAAATTTTTTTACTTACAAGGAATTTTCATTCTCGCATCGATAAGTTCTATTTTGTTCATTAGTTGGCTCAGGACTACCAACCGTTGTAAACGATGAGCTTGTTTTCAAACCACTACAATAATAGTACAAATTGCAGAAATAAACAAAAATAAGTTACAGAGAGATTAAATTGTTATTTTCTCTTGTTTTAGGCCCAACCACCCATCTAAACATGAATTGTAAAAGCAAATACTTTAAATTAACTTTTTCAATAGTCAGTTCCTTTTTTTAAAGTATTGGGAAACTGAATAAAAAAAAACACTTATTTTTTCCCCAACTTCTGCAACGTTTCGGTAACCTTTATTAGTATATAACAATTGCTAGATGAGACATTTTTAACATCCGAACTTAATCTACTATTTGATTACTTCATGTTACAGAAATTACAATAAAATGACTTACTTCGTTAGGCTTAATAAAAAGAATTTTTAACTATAATACAGGTTTGCGAAACGTTGCATAAATTGGTGGAGAAAATAAGTGTTTCTTCTGTTCAGTTTAAACTCCTAAAAGAAGGAAATAACTATTCAGAAGAGTATAAAAATAAAGAAGAAAGTATATGAATTTTAAAAAACTTACTCCTCATCTATTTCCAACGAAAGTGTACTATCATGGAAAAGAGCGTATTCACTGGAACTGAAACAACATTTAATTTTTTTTTGTAGATACAATAATTTTGTCAGCAACCTTTCATTTAAACTCCTTGTTGTCTTCAGGCGTAGCTTATTTGCTCGGGTTTTTTAGTTGCCTTTTCGATTAACTATCGTACTTCTTGGCATTATCCTTTACGAAATTTTCGTATTAACAGATTACCTACAAATCAAGAATCAACTAATTAAGAGTATAAAAAATTAGTATGACTTACTTGATGAATTAATCAAACAAACGAAGAAAACCCACAATATATTCACACCGTACACTTTATAAACACAAATCACTTCAAAGAGTAAAACGAAAATACACCTGCCTGAATGAGAATATAATATTCAATGAGCATAGGTATAGTTATTTGTCCAACAAGTGAGGAAAGCGATTCTTTTTCCCACTCGAGCTCGAGTTGCCTCACGAGCGTAGCGAGGGAGGCATTAGAGTGAGTGTAAAAAGGCTTTCCTCATGTGTTAGACACAACATTTTTTCCACGACATTCCCCAAAAAACAACCTAATGAAAGAAGTAATATTGTAAACGTAACCAATAGTCTCGCTACAGTATTCTGTAGTATCGGCGTGGTCTCAATCTGTTACAGCGCAGTCGCGTAATTCTAACCAATAAATGTAGGATAGCAATTTTTAAGAGTCGAAATATAAGATATTAAATTAAACAAACCTTATTGAATACTAAATTAAATTATTTAACTAAGTACTAGGCGGATATAGTTCTAATAACACATTCTTACATTTTTTAAAGAGGCATTTTTGTAACACGGCATTATTTTCCTCGCTAGTGAGGAAAAACGAATTTTCCTCACTATTTGTAGATAAGAAACGTCCGTTTTCTAAGCATGTCGTGGAAAAAAATTTTTTTTATAGTAACGGCATCGATTATACTTGAAACAGTTTACCGACAAAGGGCATTGAGTACTTACACCAACCGTCGGAACCTATCGTTATCAATTTTCCATTGTGTTACTAAGTATTATCTTTCAAAAAATATAATCCACTAAATGTTTAGATTTATTAGTTTTCAATCGAACTACAAATTGTGTACTTGATACATTATTCTGACAACAAGTGGACATGTAATAATTAGTTATGAATATTTGATACATTGATTAATCTTAATATGAAAACAAAAAAAAATTAAAATAGCTAATAATTGATAGTATTATTGCATATTTTTTTGTTATGTATGTGTACAGTTATTTTTTATTTACACCAATTTGTAAGTATAGTTGTAGAGCAGAAATTTTTGTGTGTAAAAAGCATTTATACGGATGGGCTTTTGTACTCAATATGATTTAAATATTATAAATAAAATAAAAGAAAAAGAAATTATGTCGTTGTATTGGCCAACAACATAATTTCTTTTTTTTTCATTTTACTTCATTCTACACTTTGTTCATGTCGTAAAAATTATAAGTGCCATCTGTTATTGAAAAGTTGCAAATCTTTTTAACATAAGTTAGTAGTATTTTGTTAATTATTATTAGGCTAAGCATGGGTGTTAGTGTCATCTAGCCGTCATTAAGTAGACTTTCCTCTCCCACTCCCGTGACGGCGTGCTTTAACATGTATTTCTTTTTAATATGTTATTTCCATGTCAATAGCTGTGTTTGGTATTAATTATTTGTATTATTGAAAATTTAATTAATACAGAGTGAAGCAAAATGCAAACCAAAATATTTCAAAATTTTTAAATGGATCACCCTACGTCTTTTTAGGGATTGCTAGTACAATTAATTAGTTTTTTATATCTGGTAAAATTACCCTTTGAAGTTTAGAAATACAGCAAAAGATGTCAGCAATTTCTTAATTTTATAATCAAAAATTGCACTTGCGTTCAGTAGCGGAACTATTTATGTAATCTGTGAATTTACACTCGCTCTTAGCCTATCATATAAATTTGATATGACCGCATCAACATTGCAATGGATTTGTACAATTAATATTATAAAAAAGTAATTCCACTTAACGGTTCTCCGAATTGATTGAGTGAATGGTATAAATTTCATAGTTTAAAATGATTCTTCTAGGTTTTATCAATGATTTTATCCTTTATAAAGACTATACAAATCATTCAATAAAATTGATTGATTTCGAGTTTATTATTGGCACAAACGTCGAACTTGGTTGTTTTACTTTAACCTTCTCTCTTTATTAGTTAACGACAAATAGATACAGTAAGAGTACTTTTGCAAAAATAATAGAATAGGGTTAGTGAAGTTGGTACAATAAAAGTACGAATATATTTGAAACCATGAATAGAATTTTTCTAAAAAAACGACAGATTAATAATTTTGTCTGTGAAACAAAATTATTACAATAACAAATAAATAATGTAACATACCTGTTACTTTCAGCGACTTGAAAATTATTTTCCACGCCCTTTCTTTAAAATTCGGCATTCCGATACTTAGCGTCACCTGATCGAGAACAGGAAATTTCCGCACTTCTTCAATAAGTTTTCCATGTTACACGAGACCGCACAGTAACAGTTAAAAAGTAAAAAGTCCTATTCACAGGCAATTAAAAAGACAGTCTGCTCGCTGTCACATTTTCATTTAATCCTGTCGTGATGGCATTTTCAAAGCGTACTCTGATGAAAATTGCATTAATTCTCGATGACCCATTGGTTCAGACTCGCCAGGAGGAAGGAGAATATACAACACTCTATTGTCAGTTAGTGAATGATGATTCACACTAGGCGGTTTCGACCAGAAAACTGGTGACTGCCGCGGTTCTAGATCGTGCACCGACCGGTCTGGACCGGAGCGAACCTGACCGTGATTTGACCGTGATCGATAGTGCGTATGATGCCGTTGGATTACGTACTACCGATGTTGACCTGACCGTGACTTGACCGTGACCAGACCGAATCGAGACCGCTAGTGTGAATAGAGCTTAAACTGAGCTAGTCTCTGACGGTTCGCGGTGCGTTAATATGTTAGCTTGGGCTCGGTGGGATTATGTGTGTCCCGACATCGTAAAAAACAACCAGTGTACTTTTTTAAAGATAGTTTTATTTGGATTTCTGAAACTAGTTGTGATAAAGCATCCAAGGTACCTCTTCCTCGCGGAATAGTTATTTACGTAACATGTGCAAAAACAGATTCTTTCGGGAATGAGTGCCTGTTTACAAACGCATTTCGCACGAATTCCCGAATACTGTTTACGCACAAGTTGCGTATGCTATTTTTGCACGATTTTTTTCTGTAGTTGCCTTTTCAAATCTCTATTATTGTGATATGTAAATTACAAAATTTAATTAGTAAGCTGTGGCTATACGCATATGCGCATAATGTATACATTTGTCATCTAACATCTAGTTAACCTATTTAATTGTTAAACTTTTATTTGAAGATTTCCATTGTTTTACAACATTTTCAACAAATAAAATGTGAGAACATTGTATTGTAGATAACGAACAATGTAAGTAAATTAACAAATTGTTTGTGGAAAGCTTCTAATGTGGAGTGTTTTTTGGTAGTTTTGAAACACATGTTCGGGATTACAGTGTTTCGGTGCCTGCTTTACTTGCGCTCTTGATTGTTTCATAAGTAAGAGTGCAAAAACCATATTGATTGAATAGTAAAGTGTTATTTTGTTGAATCCACTATTCTAAACAATTTCTGATCATAGCTTTGAATCAGTTAGTGACATAAGAAATTAAGGAAATCGGACGGTATGACTTAGGTAATGAGGGTTTTTTATTTGGTTTGAAGATTGGAATACAAGAATTCATTTTAGAATCTGCTTCTTCATTAATCCAAAATCTATTAGATTCATTCATTATTCTTTAAATAATTTTTTCTATTTTGGATCGCTTACAGAGCTATAAAAGCACCCAAATGAGTTCTTTTATACAAATTCTAGTTCTTTTATAGAAATAGGACAATTATTATTCCGAACGGTGATAACACTGATAACGTCCAAGATGTCATTACGTTCGGTGTGCATTAATTTAAATCATAATTAATGTTCAGTAGATTAATTTATCTACTTATTTTTATTTCCACCCATTTTTTTAAATGAAACATATGATAAATATACTCATTAAACTTAAACTAGCATTTAAACCAAAGTTTAATGAAAATATTGCCATCTTAGCAATTACACTTCAAAATTCCCTAAATTTAAAAAGTCGCGAAATTTTATTTTAAAATCAATTTGAAAAGCCCAAAATAGAACAAATAGTATAAAGAATTCGTTCCAGAAGGCATTTTAGCGACTCGTACTTTTGAAAACTCCCGCTTCGCTGCTGCGTCTTCTGAAACTAGTTCTTTAATATACTAATTTCTATTTTAGGTCGCTCACAGAGCTATAAAAGCACCCAAATGAGTTCTTTTATAGAAAATTGAATTCTTTTATAGAAATTGAATAATTTTTATTCCGAACGGTGGTAACACCGATTTGATATTAAACGTCAAAACTGTGGTTAGGTTCGGCGTGCGTTAATTTAAATCGTGCAGCGTCTATTTAACCAACAGAAAAACACCACAAACTGCACCAGAATGTTCAGTAGATTTATTTATCTACTTATTTTTATTTCAACCATTTTTTTTAATTTAACGAATGATAAATGTACTAATTAAACTTAAACTAGCATTTAAACCAAAGTTTAATGAAGATATTGCCACCCTGGCAATTATACTTCAAAATTCCTAAATTTAAAAACTCGCAAAATTTTATTTTAAAATCAATCTGTAAAACCCAAAATAGAAAAATAGTATAAAGAATTCGTTTCAGAAGACATTTTAGCGACTCGTGTACTCGTCTTATAAAATGCATCTTCTGAAACTAGTTCTTTAATATACTGTTCTACTGACATGTGATTTTGTATAGTTCGGTACGTGGAGAAGAAGGATATTTCCATATCAGGTATTACTTTTACTAGGCCCCACATCGTAAAATCATCATTATTATGATTCATCTGTATAGTTTTGAAGTTAAGTTTTCTACCTAACAATATTGCAACTCCTCCGTAACCATCATGACGATCACATCTATGTTATATTTTTGAATTCGACAATTTGACCTGATTTAAATCACTTTTCTTGTTATAATGCAACGTGGATTCTGTTCATCATATCAAGTTCAATTCTTTAGACTAGTTTCGCAAATACTCACGAATACTACCGAATTTTAACAAATGCTAGCGAATACCAACGAATGATCACGAATGCTCACGAATTCTCGCAAATGTCTACGAATGCTCGCAAACGTTCGCAAATTCTCACAAGTGTTACCGAATGCTCACGAATGCGCCGAATACTCGCCGACGTTAGCGAAAGCTCACCAGTGCTCTGGAATACGTGCGAATGCTCGCAAATGGTCACAATTACTTGCAAATGGTCAAGAATGTTCACAAATACACGAATACTTGCGAATACATACGAATGCTCGCTAATGTTCACAAATGCTCGCGAAAGCCTACGAATGCTCGCGAATGACTACGAATGCTCGCGAATTTCACGAAAGGTCACGAATGCTCACGAATACACGAATACTCGCGGATACACACGAATGCACGCAAATGCTCGCTAATGCTCACGAATGCTCGCGAAAACCTACGAATACTCGCGAATGACTAAGAATGCTCGCAAATTTCAAGGAAGGTCACGAATGCTCACGAAATCTTGCGAATAGTTACGATTGCTCGTGGATACTTCGACTTTTTTTAGCAATTTTTGTTTTGGAATCATTTCGAAACTATATAAGAAGTTACTTTGACATCAGCGAATGCTAAAAAATGCTCGCGAATGCCCACAAATGTCAAGAACGTTCGCAAATGGTCACGAATGCTCGGGAATACTCACGAATGCTCGCGAATTTCCACGAATGCTCACGAACGTCCACAAATGCTCGCGAATGCCTACGAATGCTGAGAATGCTCGCGAAAGTCCACAAATGCTTGCAAAAACCCACAAATGCTCGCGAATGACTACGAATGCTCGTAAATTCGCTAAAAGCGTTGATTGAAATATTGGTAAAGATAGTCAACCTTACGGGATTATGCGACCCCGAAATTTGTTCTAAACATCAGAGGTCGGTAGTATCGCTTTGTACTAAGAAAATACGTCAATTGTATTGTAGAATTTACAGAACAGTATTGCCGATAAATGTGAAATAGAAAACTGTAATTTTGCTGATAGTTTATGCTAAGGCACGACATTGTTGCCAATGCATCATGCCGTTGATTGAAATATTGGTGCATTGAGTCAATGTTGACAAACAAACAAAAACATGCGTTCTACAATATACAAGAATTTATTGATTTTTGTCGACGTACTAATTAAATGTGTGTATTTTGTTATATATTTTTTTTCTATTGTCTGTTAATTGTTCAATGTAATAATATTTATTTGTATCTTTCTTACGTAAGGTTATAACAATGGTTATACCATCATGACAAACACATATATGTACAAAGATTGTATACATACACATGTGAATAAAGTTTATTATTATGAAAAAAACCTGCAGATTTAAAAGTATTAATTCCGTAAAGAAATCGTTGAAAACGTTCTCCCAAAAAAACAATTTCTTTTAAATACTTTTGAAAATTCCATACTCATATATTTATTACATTAACATCGTTTATCCGTTGAAAATGTTTTAAAATCTATTAGGCTTACGCAAGTAAATTTCTAAATTTTGGTCATTGAAATTAAAATTTTTAACATAGAAACGCTATCCCTTTTTTATGTTGGAACGAATGTTGAATTTTCTTATATTACAATCTAACGTACTCAACTGTTTGCATCTAAACAATATTATAACAAGCCTACTCATTTACTAAAGGTGTTGCTAAAAGTATGCAATTGTAGAATTTCTGACTAAGCCGATAAGGAATGTGACTCATAAACAATAATCCGAAGACTCCTCGTAATACATTTGTTTCAATATCAACTTTAGGTGTACTTATATTTTAAGATATGATAAACGCATTAAAGAAGCATCTATGCAAAGCTTAATGATTATCTGTTTATTTGTTACAATGAAAATTGCGATTAGAAAGAAATCCTACTCAGAAATCACCAGAAGTTCTGACAGTTTATAAATCTGATAATGTGCGAACTTATGAAAATATATTTTCTAGCGGAAAGTATTTGCAACGTAATTACAACTATTTTCTGTCAGCCAATAAGAAAAAAAATTGAGAACAACGCCGATTCAGTTAGTGATGCCTCCTTTGTGAATGTTCTTCAAAGTGCAACAATCAGTGCAAGTATAAGTTCTGATAAACCTATACAGACAACCGTTTCTTTTAAAATTAAAAAGTTTAAAAATAAATTGAATAGTCAAAAGTGTGAAATATTTAGATTGAAGCGCAAACTTCAAAACAGCACAATTTCGGGTCTTTTAAAAACAAAAAACCGGCTTTGAAGACATTTATTAATATGCAATGTTTTCATCGAACACGAACTCCATGGAAGGATTCAGAAAAACAACTGGCATTATCATTGTATTATAAATCGCCTACCGCTTACAAATTTATGTTGAACCATTTAGGATTTGTTTTGCCAGCAATTTCAACAATCAAGTCGTGGTTGAAAATTGTTAATTTAAGATCGGGGACAAATAATGTTCTTATACAAAAATTAAAAAAAAGTTGAAGGAATGACAGACAAAGAAAAGCAGTGCGTGGTAATGTGACACGAAATTACTTTAAAACGAAATTTAAATTATAACCAATATTAGGACTACGTCGAAGGATATCAAGATTTAGGGGAATTAGGACGTAAACCGTTTTAAGTAACCATGGATTGGTTTTTTATTTGAGAGGAATATTGTATAATTGGAAAATTCCATTTTGTTATTTTCTCAGTAGTGGTTCAGTTAAAAGCGAAATATTATGTACTCTTATAAAGCAAGTGATGCATAAGTTGTTTCAAATTGGATTGAAACCTCGAGCGTTAGTTTGCGACCAAGGATCTAATAACAGAAGTGCTCTATCTTGTCTAGGCGCCACAAAGAAAATCCAACAATTCAAATCGACAATAACAAAATATATGTAGCGTATGATCCTTCCTCATTTACTAAAAGCTTAAGGAACAATGTCATGAACAGCAAACTGGAAATAGTCGTCAACAATAAAAAATTCAGTGGACCGATTTTGTCAACACTTTTTATATTGATCAGTGTAGCAGTGTAGCAAGATCCATGTTAAAAATTACGGACAAACATATTAACCCATCAAATTTTCAAAAGATGCGTGTTAAATACGCCGCTCAGGTATTTAGCAATTCTGTATCTGCAGCAATTAGCAGTGCTGTGATGACGGGTCAATTAACAAGTAATACGGCGTTAGATACTGCATCTTTTTTAAAACAATTAACAACATTTTTGACTGTTTAAATAGTTTTTCAGTAAATGATCCGAATCCCTACAAGCGTGGTCTTTCAGTTTTTAAAGACATGCCATGCGAAACGTTGAAACGTTCTGTACAATACTTCAATTCCATCAAGTTTTATGAGAACGGTGTAGAAAGAAAAAATATATACTGTATCGCAGGTTTCCAATGGACTATAAATTCAATTTTAAGTCTGTGGGAGGACTTAAAAGGGAGAAGGAACTTTGTACTTTTTAACGTCACGAATAAATCAAGATCCTCTAGAAAATGCTTTTTCAATGATTCGTGCTAGAGGAGGTTATAATGCCCAACCGTCTGCCCGCAAATTTAGGCTTGCATTACAACATAACATGCACATTCGCTTGCAAATACCAATAGAACAAGGGAATTGTGAAAAAGATAACGACGAGATACTATATGGTATAGATGAACAATTTAACACTAACTATGAGGAAGAGGATAACAAAATTGGGACAAATGAAAGTGTAGAAAATAATGAAACAAAGAGATCGTCTAGAACCTGTCTGAAGAACAAAATCAATGAAGACAATGTCGTAATTAATAGTTCTTTAGAATCTTGTTCAGTGTCGTATGTTGCGGGTTATTTAAGTCACTACATATATAAAAAAGTACATTGTAATACGTGTAAGGAAATGCTAACAGTTAACGACTCAAGTGTTTTCAATGTGAACGAATCATTAATTCTATATAAAGATTACAGCAAATCTGATGGAATTAAATACTTACACAGACCATCACCCGAATTCTCAAAATTTGTGTTTTTTTATTGAAACTTTTTACTGAAGAATTTCATCTTTTTAAAACAGATTATGGTTTATTGGAAAAATTAAACTCCGTATAAAAAAATGTCTCAACAGCAGTGTGAATTCATGGTTCAGAGAATGCGACACTCATAAACTGTTAATTATCGATCAGTTGGTTAAAATAAAACTATATCGAACCTTAAAGTGGGAGGCTAATAAACATATTTCTAATAGCTATAATTACAGTGATGTCACAAAACCACACCGTAAAATAAGAATATTATCTGCATAAATTTTTAGAAGTAATAGGAATAGGCTTCATAATCTTTACACATTAAATAAAGTTCATTTTCAGAAAATAAATCTTTCTCCCACTTAATTATTTTTTTCTCTAATTATCTCACATTCATACCTTTTCAACTGCTTAAATGCTAGATAACCAGTTCAATAAACTATGCTACAAGATTCTAAAGAACAAACGGAAAACACCAAAAAACTGCACAAAACGCAGCAAAAAACTCGTTTTTGTGCAGTTTTTTGGTCTTTTCCTTTGTTACAGTTAGCACGTGCATAATAAGAAATAATAATGTGCACTCCACTCAATTTATCCCGGTGCGTTCTAATAGTTGATTTGCATGAATTGTTTTTAAATTTAGTTTCAAACTTCAATAAAACAACAATTTAATTTGTAAGAAATAAAATTTATTTGCATCAATACAAGTTAAATAAAAAAATCATTTTTATGTATTTCCATATAAACGTGGTTATTATTTACATAAACAATTTATTCTTTTCGGACCCAGTTGGTAAAGATGCCTTTGCTGAGTTTTTTTGAATCAAGAAAGACGTCCTCGGTTGTAATTTGCTTAGTTGCGCAAGTTGATTCTAAGAAGAAAAAAAATAACATAAATTCACTGATAAAAGTATGCTGAGTCAATTATACTTAATTTTGAATATTTTCTTCAAAATTAATTACACACAAAACTTTTAGTTTAGCTTCTAATGACAAGTTTTTATGTTCAATAACAAATAACAAAAAAAGTTGTTAAAGGAAAATTAAAGGTTTTTTCAACTTTCAGATAAATCAGAAACTTGAAAAAACTTCACTCGTTTATTTAAATTTTTGGCTTTCGATGGATTTTAAAATAAAATTATATGTGGTAGTACTTTATAAGACAAGTTGAATTAAATTTAAAAATATTTCAAAATTTGATTAAGTAAGATCATGTTTGAGGTCAAAGGTCAAACATATATTTGTAAATATCTCATTAAGTATTCCATGTACACAGTCGTGTAATATATCAATCAAAAGGGAATTAAGTGCAAGCCAATTTCAAAAATGCATTTAAAATATTTTAACATTTTGGGTTCAAAAGTTATTTCACTTTCAAAATTTTTTGAAAATATTGCCTTTTTAGTTTCACAACCTATACTAACGTGCAATATATCAATCAAAAGCGTGTGGAAAGCCAACTCCAAAACTATTTTCAAAACTGTTTTACTAGACTTGCATTGCCCAGTAACATATCAATCAAAAGCTGATTCAAAAACAATTCCAAAACTGCTTTCAAAGATGAGGTGACATTACGGGTTCAAAAGTTATTGAAATTTTTAAGTTTTTTATCTAGTTTTTTAAATTTGCCGCCATGACAGTGGTCACATGACATTTGTCAAAGTGCTTTTTTTGTCATTTAATATGCTGAATTTATTTGCCAAAAAAATTTTTGGATATCTCAATTACAAAATTTTTTCCCATTTGTTGCAAACTCTTTACCGGTCACTGCATATAAGTTATTATAAAATTTGTTATAAATAAAGTATTAAATTGTGCTTTAAAATTTCTATTAATCAAATAAATATTGCAGAATTGCAATTGATTAATGGTATATGGTCTAGATTATAATTATTTTTCTAAATCGAAAATGTTAGCAAGTGATGTTTTAACGAAAGTGAAAGTATTTTTTAAGGTCCTCAACAAAAGATCAATTTTTAAATACGTATTGTTACAACATAATTGTTTTTTAGAATACTTTCAAAAATTTCATTTTTACACAATTTTGTATAAAGTACAAGTTATTTCTTACTTACTAATTTATCTGCAAATTTTAATTTAAATGATCTTTTTGGTAATTTTTCGATCAAAAAATCTCTTATAATTTTTTGAAGAAAAGTGTTAATGTCAATAGCAAGCATCTAGTGATTACTCTTAACATGTAGCGTTGTCGTAGTACATTTACTGTATTAATTATTGTGGTCAATAAGTATATTAATGTGCATATGCATATACTGGGTGACCCAGGGATAAGTAGTTTGAAAATATTAACCTGCGGTTTTTATCACTAACTAAACACACTTATGCGACACATTCTAAAAATATTTTGATTATATTCAGAGTGTTCATATACCTATATAGAGTGGTAAACCAAAATTTTGTTTTGTTTTATAAATGTAATGCTTTGTATATTTTTATATAATTAGTTTTAGCATAAAAAATAATGGGTATAAAATACTAATGGGTCTAGCTCTTTTCGTTTTGGTCATATTTACCTTTTTGTTAGATAAAAGGCTCACATTTCGTAGATCACTGCCCAGTAGGCCATGGATATTTTCTGACAAACTAGCCACAGAAAATTTTAGAATAACTTGGAGTTGTAATGGATAGGTGAATTTTGATTCACATACGTTCACAATATACAAGGTATGCTGAAACGCAAAAATTTAAATAACTTCTTTTTATAAATGGAACACCCTGTATTTCTGTTTACTAGTCGACTAAGTATTTTATAAGCTTTCCACTTAATATGCATTTGTATGGTGAATTATGGATGGTTAATGGGATATTCCAAAAAAAGATTTTATTATGAAGAAGATTTTTTCAAGTAGGCTCCTGTCAACGAGTATCTCAAGTGAAATAACAATTAATTTTAATAGTAATATAATAATCAAATTTTCTACTTTTATAAAATAACAAACAACTGATAGTAAGAGTTTGAAGCATTGAAACTTAATCAAATATTAATAAATAACTAGCAAACTAGCATGCTACGGATAAACAGTAATTGGCCTCAGCACTTACATTAACATTCATCAGTTGATTAATCAATATGAATGCAGAGTACATGGAATTCGTAAAATAAATCGAGAGTAGGTGTGCGCTCGCACAAGTCATAACATATTAATAAGAGATTAACAATAGCAATAATGAACATGAATGAAAGACATAAATAGAAAGAGTACAGCTAACGTATGTTTACGTTAAAAATAGGATGACGTCAAATTTAGTAATTTTCTGTTACCATAATGTAAATTAGAGTTATCACTTATGTTAAGTTGGTAAAACTTCACGATGTTGCAGATAGTAGAAAAGCAAATTTGTGTGCAAACATGACAACCTTGAAACAAACTACTGCGTGACATCATCATATTGCTATTGTGAACAAACTTTTGATATCAATGCAGATGTTCAAATAAGGCACTATTCTGCTGTATACGAAATGTCATTCGGATTTCTATTGACAACTTTACTCTATTTATCATCTCTCCAGTTATTGACCGAAACTCTGCAAAAACTCAATTTTTCATGTTTTCTGATGGTGTGGTGGCTTGACTCTATAAAATTTTCTTTCACATATCCCCACAAGAAAAAATCTATAGGCGTCAAATCTGGCGAGTGAACTGACCAAGCAACAGGTTCTCCCTATCTACTTATTTGGATAAGTTGCATTAAATTCTGACAAACAATTCTGTGATAGTGTATCAGTACGATATTTTCTAATAGTATAGGCAGATTTTCTTGGAGAAATTGCAAATATTTGGCCCCATTCAGAACACCATCAAAGAAAAGTGGACCTAATACTTGTGATCCAATAGTTCTTCCCTAAACATTAAGAGAATCGGTCAGTAAGATTTTAAAAGAAATGACTTGGAGTACTATCGCATCGGGGTACTTTCGATGGTATATTCTGCTGGCTAACAGAACAATTCGATCGGCTTCACCAATACAGTAAACCATATTGACAAATTATTGATGTGTGAAATTCATTTTAACGTCGAGCAAAGATATAAAAAAATAGCAATGGATTTGCACTGTCATCAATATTGTCATTTCATTTGAGATATTTGTTGACTGTAGTCTACTTGAGAAAACAAACAACTTCTTCATAATAAAATATTTTTTTGAAAAATGTCATTCGGACAATTCACCAGACAAAATACATATCTGTGAAAAGCTTATGCAATACTTAGTCAACTCGTGAACAAAAATACATACTTATTAAAATCCCAAATTATTCTAAAACTCTCTTCTCAAGTTTGTCGGAAAATATCCATGACCGACTAGGCAGTGATCTATCAAATGTGAATTGATAGGGATCTATAAAGTTTATGTAAATTTATCTCGCTTATTTTTAGAAATGTTTTCTTGTTTTTGCACAAACATATAGCTAACATTATTATTTATGTCTTGCAGGAGCTATTTTTTTATTTTCGTCTTCGTTGTATTTAATTTAATTAAAACGTAAAATAATAGAAAAATAGATTTCCTTATAAGCCCAAATTTTGACTCCTGCGCGACATAGATAATAATTTTCTGACAACCCTACTTTTTTTTTAAATTTTTACTTAAAAATCAATGAGAAAAATTAACATTAAGTAAACGATAAATACTGAAAACTCTTGGAGAATTGTGAAATGAATGTACTCGCGGGCGAATTTTTCTGAGCTCAACAGGCCAGACTTGGAAGCCGATTAATATTAATAGATAAATAATTTTTTTGTACATGACGTGCATTTTAAACAGTTTTAGATACAGAAAAAACAACAAATAGCTATTTATGTAACAAGAAGTAAAAATAGTGAACCGCCTACTAGAAATCTGAAATTGTCCTGAGTGATAAAACAGACTTAATCGAATTGATTTTCATTTACTAAGCGGCCTTCTTGGATGAATTAGTTAATTTGTTGCTTTATTTTTTTACGATTTCTAACTAGGGTTTGATTCCGATTGCAATATTTTTTGTATTAACTTTATTATCATTATGATACAATTTTGTAAAGTGAATTTAACATTTTGAAAAAAGATTAAAACTCACTTTATAACGACATCAACAATAATATTATTAATTAAAAAATTACAAAATCGGAATCGTACCCTGATTTATTCGCGTAAATCATTATAAAAACGTTACTGTTTTTTTATTATCTAATAAATATGTTGCTATATTGTGTTCAAATTGTGTCACAAAAGATATTCACGGTATAGCAACTTTACTACGTATACCCAATTCCTGTCTCCAAGATGCCCTTGTAAAAAAATGAGTTTACATTCAAGCCCTATATAGCACGGGGTCTAGGGCTATAGCCTCTAAAGCCCCTCCTTTAATCCCGTGGTGGTGACCCTGTTTTACAAGAGCTAAATATAATTTAATATATATAATTTCCCCAATCTTCGGGAGATATTAACGTATTATTTTTCCATTGTTGAACTTGCAGGTACACCCTTTAATATGTTGTTTTGCTGCATTCTGTGTTGGTGGTAATGAGCTAAGTTGTACGCTTTTGTCTTTTGAAGCTAATGTAATAAAACGCTTGTATCGCAGTTCATTTAAGTTTTGGCAGTTCTAGCACCATACATCGTGATAATACAATAAATATACCTACAATAAAAATATTTCTTCACTTCGTTCTTAAACCATGAAAGTTTCAGCTGCTGAGAAAAGTGAGCAGTGTTGCCAACTTCAAAAAATATTTTATGCCAAAGCTTCGTTCAAAAATGCCAAATCAAATATTAGTACCGAAGTGGAGCTTTCAAACGTAACTTGCTATGACTCAAATAGCCCTTATAAAGTTTTGTTAAATCTTTAGTAAAGTTTCGCTACAACATTACAGAGTTTCTTCAGTGGAATTAATAGCTTCGGAAGAACCTTATATACTTCCAGTAGTCCTTATTGTTGCTTAACACAATCCTTTTCGAGTGTACTTTGCTTCGGTAAAGTAGGCCTTTTGCTACTAACCGAAACGTTACCACACCTTCATCGAGCTTAAAACGCTTTGGTAACTAGCTTCCATGGACCTATCTGTGCTAGTTGGGATGAAGGATACTCAATTAAAAAGTTCTCAAAACGTTGCTAAGCATTATCATACTTGTTTTATTTCCGAACCTCATCTCCAATAAAAAAATTTAATCTACAGTAAAAAGATAATTAGTCTTTAAATTTGTTTTGTTGAATAAAATGTTTATTTCTAAAGTACAATTTCTCTAACAGTAAAACTGTGAAATATGAAGTTTTTTTTGTACGCTAAAATTAAACATCTTTAACATGGGTTAATTAATATCTACGTAATAAGCAAGTATTAATGTAAATCACAATTACAACCGTGAAAAAAATTTATTTATGGCGTTCTCAGTAAACTTCCTTCCTCTAAATCCATATTGCCGTTCACTATCTTTTATTGTTGTTTCTTTCAATCGTTCACTTAATACCCTTTCAAAGATCTTGCCATTGTGTTGAGTAGGCATATATGTTAGGTCTGTATGTGTCTGTTTCTGCTTTATCTTTTTCCTCCCTTTTCAATTAGTACTACTTGGGCTTGTTTCCATAAATTTGGAAATTTGCCCTGTCTCGTGCATTTATTGAAAAGTTTTCTCAATTTTGAAGTGATCACTTTTTAAGTTGTTGAATTATTTCCACTACTATTTTGTCATTTTCCGGTGCCTTGCCTTTTTGCATTTGGATATGAATGAATGAATGAATGAAAATGTCTTTATTAACATAATATACATATATTTAGATATACAAAATTTGAATTCTTTTCAAGGCAAAGTACAGTAAAATAACGCGCTCAAACCTTACTACACTAATTTTAAAAATATAATTAAATATATTATTGATTAATTAACATACCTTTGTTATTGCAAGTCTAATAAATACCTTTGCATTCTTTTTTGAAAATTAAGAGAGAAAATTGTTTAAAGTTAGGGGAAATTCTGTTGTAAATGGAAGCAATGCAATAACTGAAACTTGTTTTGTATAATTGCAAACAATGAGGTGGAATAGTTAACATTCTCCTAAATCTATGGTTGAGATGATGTACGTCTGTTCTATAGCTAATTTTATGATGTAAGTAAGGAGGCGATTGATTTATTACTATGGAATATTGCTATTTCTATTTCGGTATTTGTGAATTCGGCTGTTTTCTATAATCTATATGGCTTTATCAATTTTTGTCTTACTTGACTTTGTTGTTCATTTTCCTGTTCTAGGTTGTCGTCGGCCATTAGGTGTTTTAAAATATAGCTTACTGATTTCTCTCAGTTTGAGGTATACCATCTATTCTCTTTTTTGATCGTACTTATTGTCATAAGACATTTTATTTTTTCCGTTGCGAGTTTGTATGGCATACCCTCATACAGTTTGTTGTAGTTTCGTTTTAGCAAACTCGTTCCAAGTACGCTTTCTGTTATTTTCTATTACCTTTTATATTTGGTTTTGGTTTGTCTGTAATGTTGTAGGTTGTATTCTCTTTCATATGCCGTTATTGGTCTTTGATAAACCTTTCTTTTCCTTCGAGTCTCTTTTCTTAGTGTGTATAATTCCTTCACCACTCTGTAGTTTTTTGACTTGTTTGTATTTCTGGTATTGCTATTTTTATTGCCTTTTGTATGTTATTAGTTAGAAATTTTGTGTATATGTTGACATCTTCTCATTTTTCTATGTCTTTTGGGCAGTTTATACTTGCTCTCATTTTTCCCCAGTTAGCTTTTCTGATATTAAACCTTTTTTCTTCAGCTTCTATCTGTCTACTGTGTGATGTTTCTGTACATATTTCAAATGTGATAAGGTTATGGTCATTGGTTATTTTATTATTAAGTACTTTCCAGTTTTTAATGTTGTTGTGAGCCTTGGCGTTTTGCAGGGTAACATCTATGTTGCTTGATGCTCCTGCCCTATTGCTAAATGTGAGAGGATTTCCGGGTTTGTTTCCGAAGTCTAAGTTTAGTTGCTGTATTAATAATTTTAGTTGTTCCCTCTATCATCTGACTCTTCTCTATGTCCCCCTCTTTTGCTATACCATAATGGAGATCTCACGTTTACGTCAGCTCCTATTATTGTCGGTGTCGTTATCCTCCTGAAATTGATAGTACTGGCTAACCAGAACCCAATTTCCTGTCTTTTGTTGTGGTTAATTTCTATACAGATACAGTGACTATCGCAACATTGTTCTATTTTGATGACGTTTATGGTTATGTTATATACTATGATTTCTGACTTTGGTTTCCTCCACTAGTTATTTGCTTTGCAGTCTTTGGTAAATTAGTTATTTTCCCCTTGATTGTGTAGGATTCTTACACCAAACGCACGTTCAAGGCCAATCCTTCCATTAGTTTCCCAATTTCATTGTTGACAAACTTACTGTTTTTAGTGGGTGAAACGTCGGCAATTACAGCTCAACAAACATAGAAAAAGCCTTCGAGATATCGTTGGCTGCGCACAACTCTAGAGTGAAGCCGCATTCGGAGAAAGAAGGATATTAAACAGGCGCGACCTCAACATTCGCACCTTTTATACAAACAATGATGTTCACTCAGAGAAATTTTAAGTACAAGTAACACTATCAGTCTAGTGGGGGTTGTAGATTTACTGCGCATAGGTATGCGGTTCTTTTGGTTACATTTTCAAGTTCATTCCTATTCTTACAACTTACTGAGTTGTTTGCACATCCTATACCTCTACCTAGAAGGACTCTTATAGAGTATAAACAAATTTTGGAGGAAACTTACCAATGAAAGCAAAATGTTGAAAATATTTTTAAACCTGTTTCTAACTCTGTTTTATTCTGTTTATCAACGACTAGATTAAAAGCCGGTCTACAGACCGGCGGACGACTTGATTGAGAACCCATATAGCAATGTTAATAAAAATATCCTGCTAAAACTTTCGAGGTTTTCAGGACCTTGCTTGAGTACCTTCTAATCGTTGTTACGGTCGCGGTCGTGAGTCTGAAATTTGAATTATAAATATGCACACAAAGACATAATAAACATTAAATATAAATGAGCATTTATCACACAAAAATTTTCATGCCTCCGGTCATTATTGACAGTTTTGTAGGGTTCAAAATCGGCCGGGAACATCAAATTCCCGGCCTAGACCTTACAAAAGTGAAATTTGGTAAAATTCCCCAGAGAACGGGGTTGCACCATTGTTACTTAATTTTCTAAATGTCAACAAAACGGACACAAAAGAGAAAAGCATCCAATGCTTAATAAACAAATAAATATTGATTTTTATAGAATCCACACGCAGATGTAACCGTAACGTTAATGTAAGTACCACTAATACTTTTACATAAACCTCAACTAATGTGATTACATTTTAGGTTATGTGTGGTGGGTTGTGAAGCAATTAATTTTGAATATTTTTCAATGTTGATGTCTTTAATATTCAGAGTTGATTTTAACATTGAAAATATGGACCTAAGAGTTGCAGAATTGTTTTTTTATTTCTCATCAAAATATGCAAGAAGAACATACTGTTGTAAAAGTTAGTGGTACTATTACTATCGCACAATTTCCTTCTCAGTCGAAGTGTTTTATCCAGACGAAGATTATATTTTCCAACAAGTAAGTATTCTTATTTCATTATACTTTCTCCAAAAAATAGTTCGGGATCTGTTGAATTAACATTTTCATAATGTATTTTTGTTGTTAAAGGACAACGCCCCTATTCATACTTCGCGCTCGCGGGTTGTGCGCAATTGGATACGAGAAAATAACTTGGAGCTGTTACCCTGGCCAGCAAAAGCCCAGATTTTAACATTATCGAAAATGTTTGGGCTCGAATACTTGCTGTTATCCGAAGACAACAAGGGCCAAATTTTATACCAGTAAACCGTAATGCACTAATTGCAGCCATTGATACCGCATGGGAAACGATTAATATTAATTATATTGATACCTTGATAGCGTCAATGAGCAGACGCCTCCAAGAATGTATCAATAATAATGGAGGTCACACCCATTATTGATTTCTTATATTTATTTATATAGTAATACCTTTATTTAAAAAAAAGTTTTCATTTAATTTTAAACTATAACTTGGTATCTTAATTATAATTATGTAATAAATTCTTGTCAAAAACTAAATATATACGTTGACAATAAGAATTGCCTTAGTTTTTATTTTCACTTTTATATTAACTACAGAAAAAATGAAACGTCATAAAATATACATTTTGTAAGGACTAAATATTATGAATAGAGAGTTTAATGATTTTTTTAATAACTTACAATAATTAGTAGGTTAGATTTATTTAAAAATAAGTAATAATCAGTCAACCCAAATAACCATGTTTAGTTTTTTGATTTAATTTAAAAGTTATTGCTTGTAGACGTTTTTAAATCAAAATTATTTCTAATTTTATTTTGTAAACATTTCCTAAACAAAATTTTGATTCGATAATTAATCGAGCTATGGTGTTTAATTAGCGATACCTTCAAATATATTCTTTAAAGAAAAAATTAAGTAAGCAACGTAAATTACCTATTTTCTAAAACGTGCTTAGTGTAATGATTTATTCTACAGTCCTTCTATAAGATAACCCCTGCTGTTAGAATTGTAAATGATACCATTAAACCCGCTTCACAATGTGCAAACTTTTGTTTACAGAAATTGTGGTGTCCAAGTTTTAAATTTCATGAGTGTACATGGTATTCCGATTTAAGTTTCCTCATATCACTTAAAACACCTCACGAATGCAGCGACATAGTAATAATCACATTAAATTTCCATTAAAGTAATTTGAGATTTGTCGGCATAAAAATTTTTGTGGATTACACGTCCAGAAAATGATATTTTGCGAGTGTGAGTGATATTCCGTAGCCGAGGCGCCTAGCCGAGGCGGAGCAACACGAGCACTCGGAAAATGTCACTTTCTAGACTAGTGATCCAAATAACTATATAAGTACGTGCTTAAAAATCTGCAGTAATAACATAATCTGGCTAAACCAATAGTCAGAATTGTTTTAAATATGTAATTTAAGGGGGCAAACTTACATGTTATTTTACCATAAGGAGTAACGTTAGTTAAAATCGCGTATAACGTAATGGTTTACCTTCAAATTTATGCCAAGTATAAATCAATCTCTTATTAACATGACTGTTAATAATTAAGCGCGTAAAAGTTCGCAATTTGTTTAAAAAATAAACAAATAGTCGACATTGTAAATGACAAATTTGTTATTGTAATTGAGACAAAACCAGTGGCTCAATTTGTTAATGCTTGTAACATGTTTGAGATACTGTTATCTAAGCGACGTAAGTCTTTTGAGAATATTCTCAAAGTCTAATGCTACTGTTATTAATGAACCTTTATTATTGCCCATAAGAGTAATGTAAATCGTAGTAAAAAATGTTGTCAACAGATAGCACTGGTGCCTGTAACTTTTAGATGACTTTCTCCGAATGCCAAAATTACATTCTGTTTTACCACGTGAAATCATTGGTTGAAACCGTAACATTTCCTCCCTGTTTTAGATTAGCACTTCATTAATTACACCTTTGTTTTATAATTGATATACCTAAACTTAGGTACATGTATTATCTCTATAGTATTTTTATTACCGGTTTTGTATTTGTTGATTTTCTTCAACACAATTGATTTATTTATTTATTGATTTGTATGGTACATTATACAAATATTGTATTGTGATGTAAGTGTTATGTATGGTGCCCCAGAAGATCAGTATACACCTGTATAGTGTGGTGACAAAACAATAATACAATAATACAATTGATAATATTTAATAACTGAGTGCTTTAAATTGTGATAAAACAGTGTTTTTTTAAATGGTGAAAGCCAATAATTTACTTTGGAAATTTAGTTAATAAATTGTGAAGGAACAGACCTAAATTCTCACAAAGATCTCTTTGGCCAGGAAAGGCATTCTTGCGGTATGTTAAACAAAATAAAAAGTTTTTATTCTACATTAATAAGTAATGTATAAAACTATCATTGTTTATAGAAATATTGCAAATGAACTGACGAATAATAAATGAATCGTTACAACCTTTGGGTTTGGAAGATGACGTTGTTGTGAGTGAACAGGTACTTACATCAAATTAAATGTCATAAAAAACGCACTTCACCAAAATTACATACGTTTTTTGCTCCTGAGGAGTACAATAGATAGATACATACCAATTGATATTTTTGATCAAGTTTGTTAAGTCTATTCATCTTTTAGTATTATGACTGAACAATTAGAGGTGGAAAATGACTCTACACCTTAGCAATTAGATTTGCAATTGAAGGCAACCGAATAGTAGATCTAAGCTATGTGTTAGTGGATACTAGATTTTCAGTATGAATACAGCAAGGTGTGCATATATGGAAAGCTACATCTTACGAAAGAATTGCGTAATGAGCTATCAAGTATATTATTATTTGGGTCTAATGTTTGCCATAGAACATATAAAAAATCCACTACAAATCCGAAAGGCAACATGGGAATTAATAAAGCTGCAGTATGGGGAACATGGCTACTGGTGATACATACGCTCATTCCGAAGAGTTGTTGTTTTCTGTTTTGAGGTGTTAATTTTAAGTCTTCTGATAAATTTCAAGAAATTTCAGAAACTCTCTCAAGAGTAAGTTGTAATTATTATCTGATGCAAGGTAATTTCGCTAGCCCGTCGGTTAGAAAGTTATCGACTTTCTAAAATTCCATCAATATTAAATTTGGTATATGGTTACTTGTTAATGCGATTATTCAAACAAATCGGAGCAAAGTTTCGTAAAAAAGAGCTAATAGCTTAAAAACAACAGAAGATAGGAATGCATTATTGTAATTAAACTAGCCTTAATTTTACATCAATTTCTGCAGTCAGAAATGGTAGTTACCATTTAAAAGTTAAGTATTTGACAGTTTCTGATTGAAAAAGCAGTAGACAAATGCGATACGAAAGAATTGTCAGCAACGATTTAAAATATTGGCTGAACCTCTACAAATCAAAACACAAAGTATAATTTATTTATCTTCAATGGTTCAAAAGTAGTGAATTTCTTAAGAAGCCCCTGCAAGTCTAATGTTTCGCATTAAATGTTATCATTGCTTATATATCTTATGTTACATACGTAAAAACGATGACACATGTCTTTGATAATATGATGATGCTAATCATAAAGTTTAATGTAGAATTCAGGTATAGTGTCAAAATAGGGTCATTCCATTTAAATAAACAAAGATGGCGTCATTTTCAGGTAAATCTGAAAATGCCGCCATTTTGAAAATATTTCAGTTAGACGTTAGACTAGAGTAGTCGATTATGGCCACGTAGATACCAAATTTCATATTGATGGAATTTCAGAAAGTCGATAACTTTCTAACCGACGGGCTACGCAAATCACCCTGTATAGCAAAATATGAAATAGTCATTGGATTTTTAGAACTGGAAAGATTACTTTTGGCTAAATATTGGGTTAGCAGGAATAGAAGAGCGAAAAGAAGCTCTAAGAAGAAATAACGTCGATTCTACTAATAAACCGTGAATAACTGTTATGGTTGATGGAGGTTAGAGCAAATGAAGTTACGACCATAATTTTGATGCAAAATCTGGAGTTGTAAGTGTAAAGGTTAACTTAAATAAAACAAGTACATTTTTGTTGCTAATTCACAGGCAGTAATCATTGGTTATATTACTGAAAAAAATTATTTCTTGATATCAGAAACAAATACTGCAGCACCTCTTCTCGAGCTTCCGCAAAGGGTATCGATTCTATTGGCTATTTTGGCTACAAGAACTGAAGTGCAAGTTCCACAGCTATGGAAGCAGATATTTTGGTCGAAGGATTGTGCTTGAGTGAACAGATGCATCAACTACGTTACAAACAATTTATTGGGGATGGCAATTCAACTGCTTTAGCAACTCCAAAGTAGTATTAAAATTGTTACTTATACTAGTATATCGGATAAAATTCAAACTCTGAATGCGACGATATGGATATTCACTTCATAATGAACAATAAACTACACTTCGCTAGTTAAATCGCCACCTCAAATAAATTAAATTTGTAGTAACCTACTAGAAAACTTTTAGTAGCAGTTTTTCTGTGGTACTAGGTAATTTCGGCGACGTACGTTCACCTATACTATACGGTGTCAGTGTTAACAATAACAGTATTGTTTATGCTACTTCAGTTTCATGCAACAAAATAACTAATTTTAATTTGTTTTTCTGGTAAAGAATAATAACGCGTAATCGAGATTAATCTTGTTTCATGTTTTTGTGATAAACCCGTGGTAGTTTTTACTTTTAAACCGTATTTATTTAAACCTTCAATTAGAATACAAAAAAAACGTTGTATGTATTCTGGAACAAGTGGCTCCCTTTATTTGAATGAACGTCCATGTTACCAAAATTGGTTTCCACTAGTGCGGCACCTCATTTAAGCGGCAA
Source organism: Abscondita cerata (assembly GCA_030710515.1). Classification (NCBI taxonomy): domain Eukaryota; kingdom Metazoa; phylum Arthropoda; class Insecta; order Coleoptera; family Lampyridae; genus Abscondita; species Abscondita cerata. The sequence continues at coordinate 132,542 of JALBCR010003589.1, read as the reverse complement.
TTTTTGCAATCAGGATCAATTGACGCAAGTGGCATCTGTTGATAGTGGATTAAAGTAAATTCAATCGCTTGCCCCTTAACAAACAAACTGTAATTGATTGTTGTGGATAATAACGCAAGGTAAAAATTGTTTCTATTTTTTTCTTTATTATAACGTTATTCAATGTTTAAACCGAATGGGCATTACATCGACGACGGCGCCAAATTGGCTGGCGACGAGATGTCCTGGCGACGAGTTGTCCAGGCACCGAAATAGCGGCGCCGAGTCGGTAGCGTCGATTTGGCGGCACCGAGTTGTACCAGTGTTATAATACATCATTGTGTTTATTTGTCCGTGTTTAAATGTCTTATTTTTAACAGTCTAGTGTGTTTACATACGGACATACTGTCGGTCGGCCTCCAGACTTTGTCACTTTAACGAACTAATTTCTATTCAATTCGTCGAAACAAGTGAAAGAACGGTTTTTTAAAGTTTTTGGTTTGAAACTGTCACAACTCCCATCTCATTTATAGGATGTGGAGTAAAAATTGATAGTGTGTATGCTAGGTGTGGATTAAAAATTTATTTGTGGTAAAGTTTTTTAACGCTTAACCACAATATGAATCGTGTATTAAAAATTTTCTTATTTTTAAAGAGAAAAAAAGTTATCAGATAAGGCTGAATGCCTTGTATAATTAAATTTTTCTGATGTATGTGTGCAATGAATGAGTGTCGAAGAAGTTTTCGGCCAATCCTCGTAATTGATTTTTCAATAAAGGGAATGGACCCACAAGAATGCGCAAGTTATTGAATGCGCACTACACCTATTCACAATAATGACGACAGTTAGCCTTTAATTTTAACTTTCGTTATGCAGTAAAATATAAAATAGTTTTGGTGTAATTTGATGTAAGTGCGTTCCAGCACAATAAGGTAGTGGAATGCCAGTAAATGAAAGGAGAAAAACACATTTATTTGTAAACGGCTATTCGTAGTAAGTCCCCTTCAATGGTAGATCAGCTGTTTGGTGCGCCATCACAAGCGCAGATCTGCAAAACTTGACTTACCGTTCGTTAGTTTATCACGTTTTTGTATGTGAGTAACATCGTACGCGTACGTAATCGACACGTTTGTTTATATTCACTTAAATGTTAATAATGTAGGAACATTTTTCGTTTTTTTTCTTAACATGGCCATTACGCTCGAATGGAACATTAAGTTTTTTATAGTTTTGTTCTTATTTTTTTTAACAAGTTTTTTATGTGTTCCGACCAGTTCCCACATCCTATGCAATCATGTGCATCCGAAACATCACGAGGTAAAGTTATTATTATTAATTTTATTTTTGGTCAATTTTAATTGTGACCTTATACATTCAACTAATTCTTCTTCAAACTTAACTAATACACGTGACAACCACCGTTGGTTGATGATTTGTTCAAGGCTTAATATTAAAAATTTTGCAACCCGAAGAATTTTAAAACGGAATTTAAAATATACATTGCGCTTTGAAATAAAATAACTTCTAATTTCTCAAAATGTTCATTCTTTCAGTTTCAAGGTTTACGACATGATTTCTTTACTTGACGTAACCGTCATCAATTAAATGTTAATTTAAAGACAGCTGAGAAGTTATTTATTTAAAACCCAACAAGTTAACACTTTTCTCCACGCTTTTTTCATAACTTGCTGTTTTAGTTTCTGTTCAAAATAATTAATAAAAAATAACTTCATTAACAAAACCTAAGTGCACATTTAATTTATTTATTTAGGAAAACAACCTGAAACTTTTATTACTTTGTATGTATAAATGATTTTCCCCCTAGAAGTATTGAATACACACTCTACCTACACCTTGTCCCAATACGTAATGATGGACCAAAAATTTTCAAATTGGAATTTCATATTTTGGGATTCATCTCTACTAAGTCTGAAACTACCTCGGTAAAGTTGGAACCCCCAACCCAATTATCATTTTAGCACTAATTTGTACCAAAAAAATTAGAATTTGTACCCAAATAATTCACCGATTTTTAAAGTGGTGGTGCTAGCACCTCCCCACCATTTCAAAATCAAATTTGTACAACACTCCAATAAACAACAAAGTTGACAAACTTATCTATTAAATTTAGAACTAATTTGCCCACACGATGGTTGATTCATAATGTCGCTATAAACGATTTTTGTATTCTAATTTTGGTAAGCATTTTAACAGTAAGGCAAAACTGAGCGGTTAACAAATTCACAAATTGAAAACAAGATCATAATCTTATTTATCGAATTATGAACTAATCTGAATCATATAAAATATATTATATAATTTTAATACGTGTTTTGATTCCCAAATAAAAAAAGTTCACAAACTATTTATACGTGTCCCTATTTACACGAGATGTCGTAAGACACACATTTCACTTAAAGTTCACAAACTTATCTGTTGAATTTAGAACTAATTTGTTGCACCTTAGGCAGGTGCTTCTTCAGTCCGTTGACCAAATTAAAATTTTTATAAAAAGATTTTGTTATTTTATAGACGGAACTATGCGGTACAAATTAAGACAAAATAAGAAACGGCAACGTATATTTAAATATACCTTAAAAATCCGTGAATTCTTTCTTTTTGGAAACCAGTACTTCTGCTTCTTTCATTTGTTGCTTTTTGTCTAGTATTTTCTCACTTCTACATTTCATGTTCCTATGGTCCTCCCCTCTTTCTATTTTTCACTATTCTTGTCTTCCATATTTATTTCACTGGCACTTTTACGTTTACCCTAACTAGGTGACCCTATCCCGATAGTTTTTTTTATATTTATGCTATTCGGTAAGCTTTCTATATTTTAATTTCTACATTTTAACAGTAAGGCAAAAACTCGCTTAACTCAGTGGTTAACAAATTCGCTAACTGAAAACAAAGATCATAATCTTACTTATCGAATTATGAACTAATCAATTATTACTTAAAAATTTGATTCCCAAATAAAAATCAAACTTTACAAACTTATCTATTGAATTTAGCACTAATTTGTTCCCACGATGGTTTATTCATAATATCACTACATAAATTATAACCAATTTTCAAAATTGTAGCCAGGGAGCAAATTAAGGCCCCTGGATCTCTTATGGAAGAGCAACGAATATGTGAATCAAAAACTCTAGTTATGGTTACCTATAGTTTTTATAAAAAGATGCTGAAAAATTCGTTATTTTATAGACGGAGCAATGCGTTACAAATTAAGACAAAATAACACGTAAACGAAACGGCAACGTATATTTAAATATAACTTAAAGAAATCCGTTAATTCTTTCTTTTTGGAAACCAGTACGTCTGCTTCTTTTCATTTTTGCTTTTTCGTCCAGTATTCTTCTCAGTTCTCCATTTCATGTTCTCTTGGTCCTCCCCCCTTTCTATTTTTCACTATTATTGTCTTCTATATTTATTTCACTGGCACTTTTACGCTTACCCTAACTAGATGACCCTATCCTGATAGTTTTCTTTTTTATATTTATACTATTAAGCTTTCTATATTTTAATTTCTACATTTTAACGGTAAGGCAAAACTAACTTAACTCGGCGGTTAACAAATCCACAAACTGAAAACAAAGATCATAATGTTATTTATCGAATTATGAACTAATCTGAATCATTACTTAAAATAATTTTTAATATAATTTTAGTACGTGTTTTGATTTCCAAATAAAAAACAAACTTCACAAACTTATCTATTGAATTTAGCACTAATTTGTTCCCTACGATGGTTTATTCATAATATCACTACATACATTATAATCCAATTTTCAAAATTGTAGCCATGGAGCAAATTAAGGCCCCTGGATCTCTAATGGAAGAGCAACGAATATGTGAATCAAAAAAGTCTAGTTATGGTTATAGTTTTTATAAAAAAGATGCTGAAAATTCGTTATTTTATAGACGGAACTATGCGGTACAAATTAAGACAAAATAACACGTAAACGAAACGGTTAACAAATCCACAAACTGAAAACAAAGATCATAATGTTATTTATCGAATTATGAACTAATCTGAATCATTACTTAAAAATAAATTTTTTTAATATAAAAATTAGTACGTGTTTTGATTCCCAAATAAAAAACACAGTTCACAAACGTATCTATTGAATTTAGAACTAATTTGTTCCCACGATGGTTTTTTCATAATGTCACTATATAAATTTTAACCAATTTTCAGAATTGTAGCTAGGGCGCGAATTAAGACCCTGGATCCCTTATGGAAGGTGCATCGAATATCTGAATCAAGGTAGAGGCCGTTGACCAAATTAGAAGTTTTTATAAAAGATGGTGAAAAATTCGTTATTTTAAAGACGAAACTATGTATCGTGTAAATTTTTTTTAAACTCAGTACAAATCGAGGCAAAATAACACGTAAAACGAAACGGCAATGTATATTGTATAAATATACCTTAAAAATACTTTCTTTTTGGAAACCAGTACCTCTGTTTTTTTCATTTCATGCTTTTTTTGTCTAGTATTCTTCTTACTTCTCTATCTCATGTCCCCTTGATCTTCCCCTTTCTATTTTTTTACTATTTTTGTGTTCCATATTTATTTCACTAGCACTTTTATAAGCACATCCTAACTAGATGACCCTACCCCGATAATTTTCTTTTTTATATTTATGCTATTAACATTTCTATATTCAGTTCCTTTCTTAATTCGGTGTTTCCTCAGGTATTTTTTTATTATAAAATCGGTTATCCTCCTAAGTTGTATTAATTTTTGAAATCACTAGTTTGTCTTCAAAGAACCCATCTTTGCTGTTTTCCTCTTTTCTCCCAACATCCGATGTATTATCAATCATCCTTCACTGTTACTGTTATGTATGTCTCCAATGTTCTTATTGCTGTTTTAGTCTTTCTTCTTTCCATTCGACATTTTTAATAACTAGATATCACAAAATTCTAAGTAGAACCTGTGACATAAAGGTTTCATCAACTTGATGTAGAAGGAAGTTGCGCGCGTGATACCTAGTTTTGTCACTACGTAGGAATGTTAGTATCGTAGCAGGAAGCATTCGTATAATGGCTTACCACTTAGATACATTTAACAATTGTTGGCCGTTACTGAAATGTATAATTCGATTTTACAAATTGCGTCCAGCTTGTCGAAGCTTTACGAAAAACAAAAAAATTATTCATATGGGACTTTCACTGTTGTCACGTATACACTTATCGCTTGGCTATGAAGCATTTTCAAAGTAATCGGTTTAATAATGAATTAGAAATTAGAAATAAAATTAAAAGTAATTATTAACGACAGCTTTTGAATTTTTGTGACTTTATTAGGGCGTTTAGAGCTTTGATATTCATTTTAAAAGAAATATGGAACTAACAAGGTTAGAGAAAAATTTGTGCAAATTAACCAATTATTTTCGGTATTATTATTTTGTATAAAATGACTTTCAAATAAAACACTTTCTTCTGTATATTATATTCAAAAATCAGATCCACCACGACGACGCATATGTACGTATGTTCAAGTTCAACATTCAAAGTCACTTACACACATGTTACAATTTTTACAACATAGATGGCGTGGAATTTTTAAATTTATTTCAACAAAATTATATCTAGGCATTTTAAATTTTTCTTAACCATCATTTACGAAAACATCCTGCATATATTAGATGGAATTACCACTAAAAGACGGATATGTCTGAACTGGACATTATAAAGCTACAGCTGGACTTTCAACCTATAATGTTTACCACATTTTTCTAATGGAGTGTTCTTTTCTAATAAAAACAGCCTTGATAAAGATCAGACGTCTTTTGACCGAAACGTTGGCACGTAATTAGTACATGGAGTTTTAATAGTCCACTCCAAAAAATACTCCTATAAGAAGGCCCATCATTTGGTGTTGAACAAACTGTAATCAATTAAGACAGGAGATTTCATTTAGTGTAATATAATGTATGTATTAGATAAATGTCAGAGAAATATCGAACATTGCGAATGATGAATCCTAGCATTTTTATAGAAGAAAAACAAATTGTATTAACATGTAAATTAAAAGTGAGTTGTTTATCAAAGATAACGCCTAAGTCTTTAATATTTTCACACCGTTCAACAGCTTTATTATGAATGGAGTAATAGAAATCGCTTGTATTCAGTTTGCGTTTAAAAGAAACAATTTTGAATTTAGACAAATTAAGTTTTAGTTTGTTTGTATCACCCCAATTGTTAATATGGTAAAGATCTTTTTGAAGTTTAGTACAATCATCAATAGTTTCAACAACTCTAAAAACGTTTAGGTCGTCGGCAAAAGTAAACGTTCCGATTTTATGGTATCATTGATATCGTTAATAAGTACTAAAATAGTAATGGGCTGAGGTTTGAGCCTTGAGGGATACCAGAAGTTGCATGAAAGGGAGTTGTATTACAACCGCAAAAATTAATTGTCAAAAAGCGATTCTGAAGATATGAAGATAAAAAGTAAATGAGTGAAGATGAAAATCCAAACTTATGCAATTTTTGAATTATAATGTTATGATCTACAGTGTCAAAGGCTTTTGCAAAGTCAGTATAGATCACATCAACCTGACTTTTGTTGTCTAATGCTGTTGCGATGTAATGAGTAAAATAGCATAAATTAGTAGTTGTTGATCTGCGTTTCATAAAATCGTGTTGTGAAAACGATAACTGACTTTGAATATTAAAATAAATTGTTTGGTATAAAATACTTTTAAATATTTTACTAAAATTAGAAAGAATTGTCACCGGTCTGTAATTAATAATATCACTTCGATCTCCAGATTTATGAATAGGAACCACACAACCTAGTTTCCATTCAGAAGGAAAAGTGCTGGTTTTTATTGCTAAATTAAATATATTAAAAAGAGCCTTTGAGATCGGTGTGAACAACTTTATTATCATATTTGGACTAAGATCTGGTCCATACGATAGACCGTTTTTAATTGTTTTCTTTATTCTAGTTTCAATTTCATCAATGGATATACAGTGTGTCTCTAGGATTGATGTTACAAGAGGTGTAATGGACTAAAATTTTTTTATTTCATTTCAAAATTCTGGAATTAAGCCCTGCTTGGCGTGAAACGAATTTTAAGAATTTTTTTCGTTTTTTGAAAAACAAATGGCCGTGACGGTGAAGCAAGAACTATTTTCTTTTCAGGTAAAGTACCCTTTTTGTTTGCGGTATGGAGAAATGTTACTAAGTTTTCAAAAAACCAAAAAATTCTTAAAATTCGTTTTACGCCAAGCTGGGCTTAATTCCAGAATCTTGAAATGAAATTCAAAATTGTAACATCAATCCTGGGACACACTGTACTATGTGATAGGTATATTAGATTATGTGAGAATGTTGAAGTATCTCTGTTTAAATCGATAGATGAAGTAGGGAAGAATACACTTTTAAAGAATTTTGCAAATCCTTCAGCAATTTCTGCATTCGACATGAAACGTTTATTGTTGAGTGACATAATTTGAGGTTAACAGGATGACGATTTTTGTGAATTAATATAGCTCCAAAATTTATTTGGATTAACCTTAATTGAAGATTCACATGATTTAATGTATAGTGTACCCACGATGGTTTATTCATAATGTTAATAAATAAATTCATTTTTTATCGAATTTAGCTAAGTATTTTAACGGTTTTAGCAAAAACTCGTTTTTAATAGATTCACAAATCGAAAAAGAAGAGCATAATCTTATTTACCGAATTATTAACTAATTTGTACCCACGATCGCTTTTCCTTAATCTTGATAATAAGTTAATAACCAATTTTTTTATATAATTAGAGTACGCGTTTTAATTGACAAATAAAAATATATCTACAAAATCTAATATTGTCAATAACAGAAGGAAACAAATTATTTAGGTTGGCTCTCTTTTTTACATTAAATCAAAACAAAAACTCAATAATATTAATTATAGGTAATCCAATAATTTAAACTGGACAGCACACACTAGTTGTGCTGCCACATTTTATTTGAATTTTTTAAAAATGTTTAATTATGATGTTTTCTGTGTTTAAGTGGGCCTGCAGTTTTTTATTCTTATTTGTTTTTCGTTCTTTTAGATTTTATTGTCTATTTTAATATGTTCATGTAATATCAATTGTCGCGGTGTTTTTCAAATATTGTTTTTATGTTTTTTGGGCAATTTATTTAACATTTTAGTTTTGATACTTGTAATTATATTGTAGTTTTGTATTGCATTATCAACTTCATCTTGATTTAAATTTTAACAGCTCATGTCGGGAAATAATCTTAACACTCTAAATAAAAGTAGATTTTGTACAGGCTAAATATTGTCTTTAATTAACAGTGGTAGTAATGGAGTCTTTCTAGATTTATTGCAAATGGAGCGCACTGGCAGAGTTTATTACTTTGTGACCAATTAGCTATCATCGATTTGTTTTATATAGTTTTGGCGTCAATTTTAAAGGTATCGCCAAAAACCCGTTTAAAACTCGCAAACAAAGTTGATAGTATGACAATAGGAAAGTTAAACATAGAAATATAAACACACCGACATCTAAACACGTCGACACTTGATCACATAGATACAATCACTTTTAAGTCTTCAAATTCATATTGTGTATTGGACATCCGATTGTTAGTTTTGTAATGACCAGGTTTCGGACATCCGTCGAACGTATCTTGATGGTACGTAATCTATAATTTCCCCTAATGTATACGGGGTGGCCCGTGAATAAGTACCTTAAATTAGAGGAATAGTAGATCGTTAAGAAAATTTATCTTCTTGGGGGAGACAAATACAAACTTATAATTTTTTATAGGTTACAGTCTATTCAAAATTATTACAAGCCAGTGGTATGGGACCAGAGCTTCGTACACTTTTAATGTACAATAATCTTGAAACACCTTACATTTCCACTTTGATACTATTTTGTACTTTTTGTATTTTGATATATTAATTTCATGGGGAGAGTGGAAGAGCAGCTTTGTCTGAACTCTCTCCAATTTTTTGCAATGAATAATATTGTAATTATTTGTATTAAATTCTTAGTTTTGTGTAAAAATAAATATATTTATTATTATTATTATTTCGAGGTAGGTAATAACTTTTGTTTGCACTTCTCCACAAAATTTTCTACATAAAAGGTACCTACTCTTTTATTAAAGTTGCTACAGCACTCCATTTTCAAGATTTTTAACTTTTTATTGCAATAAGACCTTTTTTGCGGGTCTATAACGTTTTTTATTTTCCAAAAACAGTTCATTTTATCGAATGAAGATGCATTTTTATGGCGATTCCATAACTTTTGTGTGTAATAGTGTAAATATTGCTGCTAATCAAACCATTAGTCACCCAAATGGTGGTTGGGCTGATTGTGAGAAATACACATGAAAAGGTCACGCGGTTACCGTATCTCAGTAATTACTTTTCGGATAAAAAAAAAAGTTTGTACACAAAAGTTGTGTATAATTAAATTAAAACCCTCTTTAACTTATAAAAAATGGGTTCAAACATATTTTTACAAATACATAAAAAAAAGGAATGGTCTTCTGGCGATGTGTCCAAGTTGGGCGTTGCATCAAAATAAGAATAATTGGGCGAAATGTCTAAGTTTGGCATTGCGTCTAAAATGAAGTCGGGACTGCAAAATTGGCCGTTGTATTTGTTAGGCGTTATGTTATGTTATGTTACTTTGACTAAATCCCTAAATGCTCGAAACAAAGGAAAAAAATTGCGTTTAACAAAAAAATATTGTCAGAAAATTGTCATATCGGATAAACAATAGTTTAAACAGAAGTTGTGAATAATGAAATTACAAGTAACTTTTATATTTATTTGAAGAAAAAATGTGCAAAATGAATATTTTTGCAAATATTCGTAGGATGGGAAAATCCATGTATGTTGACGACCCTTTTGGCTAGTCAGATTATGCTCAAATTCGAATCACATCTGCGGTATTTTAAATACCAGAAAAATTGGACCGGTGGTTTTCTTGATATCCGGACGGTTTGGAAACCGTCGAATAACTCCTATATTTATAAGCTGTGGAGTAGAAATGAATTATAATGTATTTATTGACATGAGTAAATCATCGTAGGTACAAATTAGTTCTAAATTGTCAATTTTGTTTTCTAATTGTATTGTTTTATTAAACCACTTTTTTTTACCGAAACTTATACAGGTTTATACTGATGTTCTGGGATACCATACATAACACTTACATCACAATATAGTAATGAAAATGTATCATACTAATAAATAAATAAATAACCGAAACTATTAATAAGCGTGACAAAATTATATAACAGTTCCATTTAAAAAAAACAGTATTACGGAGAATCTATTTGCGTACAGTTTTTTTTGATACAAATTAGTGCTAATTTGTCATCTTTTCTTTCAGTTTGCGCAAAGTGAGGGTTCCAATTTTACAGACGTGAAGTATGTCCTTCATAACTAACAATAACGAGAAATGTTTTGTGTTAACGTTTTAGATTTAATATTATTTCACATTTCCCTTGAGACATGTTGAAATAGTTTAAACTTTGGAATAATTTCAATACATTTCAGATAAATTCAAGAAAGTTTTGTTCAGTTCTGGACTGTATACAAAATGCGTTCAATAATGGTATAATTCAGCATATATTGTATTAAACAAATATGTATAGGGTTCCAATTCTGCAAATTTATCCTACTTAATTATAATTTGTTTACTCTAATTTGTCGACTAAAGTGAAAACATTTAGAGAATTATAGGAATGGAAAGTAATATAAACTTGCAAAACTTATAGGGTTTGGTTAGGAACATTATTCTGCAGTATAATTCAAGGTACTGATAATTAAAGATAGGTTTGTTATTAAATTAAACAGTTTTATAAATAAATAAGATAGGGTCATGTGATGATATGAATACCCAAAGTTTTGACATCCATTTTTCACCTTTTCTGTTAAATTAGAGTTAGTACATTATATACATGGTGTTTTAGTAAATGCAGATACGTTAGGATTAGATAGGGGACATCAAGGGGATTCTAAAAAACTTATTTTACAGGTGTCCGATTTTTATAACCGTGATACAGGGTGTATTATTTATTTTGTTTATTTCTTAGTTTGCCCATTACTCACGAACCACATTGTGAATTTTTGTATATTTGCAACATACTTGAGGTAAACTATCTAATAACATATAAACAATAATGTTAACCCAGGTACGCACTTAAAAAATTGTTTACTTGAAAAAAACACCATTCATGTCAAAATATTGAAAAACATATATATTCGATTAGAGTCGAAAAAACTGGTATACACTTTAAAGAAATAAAATTCTTCATTTTTGTGTTATCTTTTAGTTATCATTTCAAGGCTAAATGCAAAACGAATTGCCAGAACTGTATTTAGGATGAAAAATACGTATCTATCTTGGAAACGCCCTATATATTTAACGAAATTGTAATTATATATTTTTAAATAAGTTACCAAAATAATTTGTACCACGAAAAGCGAACACTTTTTTTAAGACAATGCCATAAACATAATAATAAATGGTCAAAAGAAAGTCTATGAAAAAGACAATATGACAATGTTTCACATGGATAAAGTTAGCCCCCTATTTTTTAAAATTAAATAAATTGTTAGTTGTTCCAGATTGTTCTATGTTTGTTCTGTATTGTTCCAAAGTTATAAGACCGAAAACCAAAAATAAACCAATAAACTCAAAAACATCTTTTTTCAGTGGCCCTCTCATTTTTTGAAAATTTTTTTTTACTGTTCTGGATCGTTCTAGGTGTTCTGAACATTATTCCAAATAACCAATTCTGTAAAATAAATTTTAGTCCCCTATTTTTGAAATTTAAATATTTTGTTAGTTGTTCCAGATTGTTCTATGTTTGTTGTATATTGTTTCAAAGGTATAAGACAAAAGACAATACAAGAAACGCAAAAAACACATTTTTTATCGTCCTCCATTTTTTTTAAAATTTACTTTTTATTGTTCTAAATTGTTTTAGGTTTCAGATTATTTGCTTTTTTTAACGTCAACTTATTTCTTGAAAAATAAATTCTCTACTCTCTACTGTTTAAATAGTTCAGCATAACTAGTGACCGATCAGTAGTTAGTGTGTGTCACAATGAAAATAATTGAAATAATTGCCATTAATTGCAATGACTATGTATAGTATGTAGTGTTTTTTGAAAACATCGTTCTGCATTCAAGGGGACCGAATGGGAACTCTGGGTGAAACTTTTATATATACGGAGTGTCCATTTAGTGTGTAATGTGTGTGGTGGGTACCCTGGAAGTTACTGTAGAGATAAAAATTATTTTCTAAGGTGTTAAAGTCTGAGTACGTCTCTAATAAAAATCATTCTCGATGCCTGAAAATATTGAACAGACCGTCCGAAAAATTTGGTACAAACTTTGGCATCACAAATACTTGTAAACTCCATTTTTAAAATGGAAACCAACTTTTTTTATTTCACTAGTGAATTCTTCGAAAATCAATGGGAAAATATATAACATATCCTATACCTGAAGTAAGCAGTTTTGATTTATTCGATAAAATCAAAATATCTTTTTTGCGTTTCTTGCAATGTCTTTTTGTCTTATACTTTTGGAGCAATATAGAACAAACATAGAACAACCTGGAGCAACGAACAAAATATTTAAATTTGAAAATGTGGGTTAACTTATTTCAGCACTTGTTGAGTATTTTGCCGTATCTTTGTAAAAATCATTTTAGAGAATTGATAATTTGGAACAATGTTCAGAACACCTAGAACAATCCTGAACATAAAAAACAATTATTTATAAGAAATGAATAAAGATGTTTTTTTTTTGAGTTTATTGTGTTGTTTTTCGGTTTTGGGACAATACAGAACAAACACAGAACAATCTGGATTAACTAGAAAATTTATTAAACCCGAAATAAAATTAATTTTATTTGATCGTCCGATGTATTATGGAAACATTTAAGTTTGTCTCAAATTATTCAAAATTGTATGTGGAAACTAGAAAAGTATCTGATTTAACTCAGTTATTTCTGGTCTTTTCAAATAAGCAAGCAGTTTTTAAAATTATGAATTGCAGGGTGTTTTTTTCCAAGATAGATATGTATGTATTGAAATACGTATTTTATCCTAAATACGGCTCTGGAGAATCGTCTTGCATTTAGACTTGAAATGATAAACTAAGAAACCTAAAAATGACAATTATGAATCCTGAAATTAAATTTATTTGTTGAATTTTAAATGGATGTATTACGGAAACATTTAAGTAAGTTTGTCTCAAATCAGTTATAACAAAATTGTATGCGGAATCTAGAAATCTCAGTTTTTTTTGTTCTTTTCAAATATTCAAGCAACATTTTTCAATTCCGTACTTGGATTAACGTTAATATTTATATGCTATTACATAGCTTACCGGACAAGGAATATATGTTGCAAATATAAAAAAATCATGTGATTCGTGAGTAATGGGCAAATAAAGAAATAAACAAAATAAATAAAACTATTCCTATTTAATCCTACCGTATGCGTATTTACCAATGAATTCACCCTGTAGAATTAAGTAAAGAAATCATTGCGTTGAGGCCGTTTGGCCGTCCGTCTAATGTATATCCATATCTCAAAAACCACTGCTCGGATTTCAAAGAAGCTTGGTGTACAAACATCGCAGATTTGATTAAATTTTGAGCACAATACGTCTAGTCAAAAGGGCACTTAATTGAAAATATTTTCAAAAATATTTCCTACGCATTTTTTCTGATAACTAATACACGGCGATTATTTATTTCATTGCAATAAAGCCAAATAATAATTATTTTCTCAAACATGTTTGTAGCATTTGATGATGATCACAACGGAAAATGATTTGTAAAATGAACATGAAAATATTAAAATGAAGGAGATAAATTGAACTGAAACAACTTTTATTTGAACAAAATGCGTAACGGAGTGAATGTAAAAAAGTTTGGTAAATTGTCTAATAGCTATATAACTTCTTATCTTATTATTTATAAGATCTGAGATAAAAAATTGGAAAACTAATGACTGGGCACCCTACTATACCAGTATAGATTAACCGCTAAATTTGAAGTAGGTGACTAATAATATGTACGATAATTTTCAGTAAAAAAACACATATACTTATTTCAATAAAAATAGGAATATAAAAGACATTTCTAAGTATTTAATCGATTCAAATATATTTCGGTAAAAACTTTTATTACATTTTTTTCAACAAGTTCTTTTAAATATTCAGAATCTGTTTTACATTATCTTGTATGTAATGAGAATATCATTATATACAAATTTAATTTTGTTTGTATGGTGACTGTAATAATTGATGTATAATTAAAGTTCTTAATTAGTCATTCCTGAAGTTCTTTAATAACTAATATTATGAAATTCTTGGAACTGTCGAAGTACCGATAATTAGCAAATTTTAATAAATTACTAGTTCGGTGTAAATCAAACATTAAATGAAAATAAGGAGGTCAAGTAAACAGTGTTAGATCAAAGACGACTCTGCAAAACATCTTTTCTTGTAGCAATAAACAAAGGTCTCAATATATATTTTTCGTTACTGTGTTTTGATAAAATACTATTAGGTTCCAATTCCGCATGTGCTGAAACTATATCTCATATTTAGGCGTTATCAAGGATGTATTAGATTCATTGTGACTATAAACATTGATAAAGTTTAATGGTTAAATATTTTATTGAGAGCATAGTAATGGAGTAGTTTTAATTTTCCCTACTTTCTTACAAACTTTAAAATAACTGACCAACACTACCATAACTTAGGTAAATACTGCATTACATTTATTTTCTTTAATAACTTACTTGGTTTAAAATTATGTTAATCAACTTACTGAATAACAAAGCATCCTTGAAAAATAAGTTTCAAATCCAAACGTTTTGCCGCACGAAGACAAAGTGTGCACCGACCTTTGTTTTTCATACTATTATTTTTTGTTTCGCTGATATTTACTCTATTTAATAAATAAGCATGTAAAATTTGAAATGGTAATTGTAACATTTAGGTTAGAACCGTTAATCACAATTAGAAAACGTCTTAATTTTATCAAAAGAAATGGCGAATAGCGGGCTACAAAATATTAGTATGTTAATGGATCCATTACCGCACGCTATTTCACACAAAGTAGTCAGTCTAGCATCCTAAGAGAAGAAATGTATTATTTGTCCAACGAAGGTTTTTTAATTGTCCGTCGTTAAGGGTGTGGCATAAAGTATAGTTGGTTGCTTATTTATAATAGACTTTTATAAGCAATCAAATCAGTCAAAAAACAGCGTTATTGTCACTGAAATTTACATTTCTTGGACAAAACATAACAACAAAAAACATAAAATAGAAAAAATGCATTTATCACAGAATTAATCTTAGTTTAAATAAACGTAACTAAAACAGTTAATTACAACCAAATATAAAATAAGTATATAAATAGTTGAAGTCAATATAATAATAAGTCCAAATACCCTGGATCACTGAATTTGATATAAATTAAAATTAGTTATTGTTATTAAAAGTAACAGCAAAAAACTCAGAGATTTGATAAAATGGCCTGTCGATCAGAAATATTTTTATAGTTTTTCTAAATTTTGTTTGGGGATACATTGAGCTGGTAGGTGATTGTATAATTTTATACCACTATACATGATAGAGTTTTTAGTACATTCTAATTTCGGAGTTTCTAAGCTAAGGTTGTAAGAAGAAGAGTTTCTAGTATTTTGTGAATGAACCTGCCTTTGCGGAAAATTGTGCAGATGGTTAAGAATGAAACTAACGGTTTCTAAAATGAATAATGCCGGAGGAGTTAAAATTTTGAATTTTTTCTTGACAATGGTCTTTTTTTAACTCCGAAAATGTGTCTGATAACTCTTATTTGTAATTTAAATATTATCTTAAATCTCTCCTTACAACAGGCATCCCAAAACGGTAATGCATATCGCAAAAGTGATTCCAAAAGAGGAAAATATGTTGTCCTAGCGGTGGTTACATTTAGTTCACTGGGGATTGTTTTTAATGCATAACATGTAAAACACAACTTATTTACTAATGAATCAATGTGAGGCGATCATTTCAGAGAATTGGCTCAAGGAGGACCTATAAACTTAGTCAATTTAGCAACTCGAATTATATTATTGTCGTCTAACATTATCTGATCTAATTTTCCTTTGAAACACATGGCCTTGTTTTTTACTGCAATTACACTTAACCTGTTTGAGTCCCACCATATTTTCAGTGTTAGAAGGTCGTCTTTTATTGAATTTTGCAGCGATTTCGATTGTGAGACTCTCTATTTTGCCGTTAATAATCAAAGTTGTTAAATCGTTTATAAATAATAAAAATAGGATTGGTTAAAGAACCGATCCTTGTGGAACTCCGTGCATAACATTATTTGCATTTGAGTTTTTATTTTTGATTTGACGTATTGTTTTCAATTTCTTAGGTAAGATCCAAACCACTTAAGTGGAGTCTATCTTATCCCATAGTATTCCATTTTTGTGATTAAAATATCATGTCTTACACAATCAAATGCCTTAGCAAAGTCACAGAACACAGAAGGGTTACGTATTTAGAGCTATTAACAATTGTGAAAGTTTTATATTACAATTTTAGTTAACCAAGTCAATAATTAAGGTTGTGACAATAAGGTGAACTATTTTGTTTTTATGACAGCGACCTAATTGAGGCACAATTCAATTACACAGTGTTCGAAAAATCTGATCCCACAAGGCGCAAATAGAATCATACTTCAAGGTTTAATTTTACGACAATAAGAGAATATTTCCAATATTTAAATATATCACATTGTAGTCTACATCCATGGGCTTTGGCACTAAAACGCCTAATTCGCGATTAGTACATTTTTTCTTCAGTTGTAGGTCTAAATACTGTCGACTAAAATTTCCGTCGAATCGTCCATCAATTTGCAGTCGTTTTGTGGTGGTTCATGCAATAATTAAATTTTTAATTTGTCTACTATCTGTCGTAGGGCACTGGTTAATGAAAAAATTAATTGCATTATTGGGAAATCCAGTGTTTTTTATTTCATGTTACTCTGAGACGATAAGGTATACTCTGTTCTCAAATTTTTTTGTAATGCACGTGCGACTTTTTTCAAGGTAAATAAAATATCAACTACGTATCATTATCGTTGTTATAGATTGAATAATCAAAATTTATAGAAGCACTTCTAGGAAATTAAATTATACATATCGTTCATTTTCTTACTAGATCATTATGATTTCCATTCAATTGTGATTATTATTATGTCGCTGCATTCGTGAGGTGCTTTAGGTGATATGAGGAAACGTAAATCGGAATACCATTTACATTTTAGCTGGTCTCGAAAAAGAAACAAAGATCCAGAATGATGCGAGTGAATTGGAAAGAAAAGTTGAACTAAGTTGTAAGATAAGTTATTTATTAATTAATTTACGGGCAGAGCCCAATATTACAAATGAAATAAAATTTAGTGCACATACTAAGCAATAATTAAAAACTAAATATATTTGAATGTAAATTATTACTAACAAATTAAAAGGTATAACTTATTAATTGATAATTAAGAGACGGATATAACATCAACTTAATAATTTTTATAAAGGACGTATCTATATTCATAAGTTCTCGTTTAAGATTATTTTTGAATTTTTGAAAGTAAGTATAACATCTATAATAAATAATAAAAAAACAAAGGTGCAAGGTGGGAACCTTGAGGAACACCAGAGTTCACTGAAAATCGTTAGAAAAAAAATTTCTGTACTGAACAATTTGATTTCTGTTTGTAATATAACTACGAATCTAAGAGAGTAGCAATCCATTGATTCCAGCATTTTCAAGTTTCATCATTAAAATTTCATGATTTACTTTGTCGAATGCTTTCGAAAAATCTGTGTATATTACATCTAGCTGGGTATTTTCATTAAGAGTTTACTGTATATAGTTTTGATAGGTAAAAAGATTGGTTACCGTTGACCGGTTAAGAAAGAAACCATGTTGTTCATCAATAATAATGTGTTGTGTTTTAAGACCGGGAGCAATGTCTTGTCAATAATTTTTTCAAAAATTTTGGTATTGCAGAAATTATGGAGATAGGTCTATAGTTTGTTATCTTTGCCTTTATGTACAGGAATAACAAAACTAGTTTTCCAAGATTCTGGGAAGACACCTGATTTTATAGATTTGAAAAATAAAATTTCAATTGGGTGGACTAGCAAACAACAACATTTTTTAAAAGAAGGGGAGGAATTAAATCTGAACCGTAACTGCATTTATCCGGTAAAATTATTAATTCCTTGAAAATTTCATTAATATTGGTAGTAATTAAGAATAATTTAATACTATTTTGCGTAAACCGCAATTCGTCTTGAAGTTTTGTTGATTATACCGGGTGATTCAGTTAACCCGTTCATTTGAAGTTTATGGACTTCCCGTTGAAATATTTGTTGAAAAATTTGGAATAGGGGATTGCTCAAAAAGTTCTATTTAATTAAAATATTGCAGCTCTTCTAGCACTTCCAGTTACACCGGAAGTGGCTACCAACTTTCTTATTTTAAATGGAATGATATATTTTTTTTGTATATTTGAATTCTACGCTAAAATATGAGTTACTTTCATGTAGCACAATCTATATGAAAAATCAATAGTTTTTGAGCAATTCTCATTTTTTTGAGAGAGATTGGTTTGCAGTATTGTTTTCAAACGCTTGTCAATGATTGAAAAGAAAGTTATAGTAACAAAATTTGAGCTATACTTAGGAGGACTGTTAAGTTTTTAAATGATGTGTAATTTGACATCTCATTATTTACAGGGTGTTCAAAATTTTTGGTTAAATCTGACTAACTTCAACTGCCCAAAAGACAATTTTTTTAAATAGAACAACCTGTATCTTGTTGCTCTATGTGATGGAGAATTAAGTGGTCTTTTAATCTTCATAAGGGTTCCCTATACCTATCTGTTACCATTTTCCTGCTATCGTTGTATTTACATTCGACACACAATATTTCTCTATTTTATTAAATAATTTCTGACTAGTGGCCTGTGGAAATTAAAACTATGTGCCTTATTTATCAAACTTGTAAACGTCGACGTGACACATTATACACGATATGAAATCCACCAAGAATATTCGAATGAAGACATACTAAATTTATTTTTATTCATGGAGAATGTTACAAAATTATTGAAAGAACTGGCAGTGTGTTTAACAAGAGATATCAACACTTGCGGCCTCTAAATAAAACTACGTTTAAGAGAATAGACTCAAAGAGTCATTTGAGATGGAAGATAATTTTGATTAGTTTGATTTCCAAAAATATTTGATTTAAGTTTTGATTGCACATAATTCATATGGGATTTAAAACATACCTACAATTTGCTACGCTGTATAGGAAATATGTTGTAGTAAAAATACTTTTTGTTGATTTATATAATTTATGATAAATGTTTTTGGTTTGAATCATTTCTCTTAGATATGTAGGGTACTATCTACGAAACCTCGTCTTGTTATTATATAAACTTTTAACAGGAACATATAGTTTACAACGTTCATAAAATATTCTGTAAAATTCGGTTACAGCATCGTCTATTGTAAAGCTAAGTTAAAATTCCAGTGAATGTTGAATAGGTAATAACAGAAATCTGAGTAGATAAAGATAATCGTAACGTTGACATAAATTCGTTTCCGGATGGTTAATAGATATCAGGAGCGAGGGATGGTACTTGTCTTCGGGAACTAACGAATCAATGCTTCGCTTTATAGTAGGACTGTCAACATTACTGAAAACTAAATCTAACATTCTACCGTCACAGTTTTTGACGTTACTAAATTGAAACATGTTACACAAATTTAAAGATTCACATAACTTTTCTACACACAAATTATTTTTCCCGTTAACTAACAAAATGTTATCTTCGGAAGTGATCCAGGACTATTGGGGCAAGTTCCAGTCTCCCATAAGTATGATGTCTGTATTAGCATGTAAGTGGGATACTTCAACTCTAAGGTTAATCAGTTGATCATATTGTTCCTGCCTGGAGTTTGGCAGAGAATAGAAGCAGCCAAGAACAATGTTTTCGTTACCAACTTGACACATAACGAATATCACTTCTAAATCAGTATTAGTCGTAGGTGTTACTTTTGACGAGTACTTAATATTGACACCAATTAGAACGCTGCCACCTCTTTTAGTTATGTCCATTGATCTATCTTTTCTGTAAACGTTAAAATTTTGAAATCCTAATTCGGAGTTATGTATTTCAGGAATAAGCCAAGTTTCGGTAAACATTACTGCATCAGTTTCAGTAGCAAAATTAGCAGTTTTAATTTGGTTCGAAAAGCCCTGACATTCTGATAAAAAATTATTTGTTGAGCAGTATCAATTTCAGTTTGGTTAATTAGTTTTTTGACATAATTATACGAGGTTGACCGTTTATATATTTGATCGTAAGATTCGCTAAATATTTAAATTGCATGGGAGTTTGATCTTGCTTAATGAAAATGTCCTTAATTTTGTATTTATTTTTTAAAACTAATAGTGCATCCGAAGCTGAATGTAATGTTACTTTAATAGGTCTTGATTTATCGGTATTTATTTGTTTAGATGAACTTTAATATTTCTCGTGTTAATGTTACAAATTTCTTTAATAACATTTGTGACTGTTGTAATATCATGAGAGATATGTGCATCAATAGTTTCAGCGTTACTCTCCTTGACATTATAGACAATGATATTATTTGCGCCACGTTGTCTTTCTATAACTTCATGAACAATTGCATTAGGTGAGTTTTCTTCATGATCTGACCAATTTGATTTTTTAATTTGATCTATTTGTAGTTTTAAGTCAAGAATTAACTTTTTTAGTTCAAAACTTCATTATCCGTATTCATGCATTTATCGCACATAAAAGTAACGCGTCTATCTTTAAATAGCAGATATTGAATTTTGGATCTTGATAGACCTGAGCAGGTTGAATGCAACGGTAATTTGCATTTATCACAAGATATTTCTTTTTCAGGATTTAAATGTTTATTACAAATGTTGCAAGTTAATTAGAATAGGCATGGCGAAGGTAAATATCAATTAATGAATTTTTAATGTATAAATATAATAATGTAAATATGGAGCAAGTATAAATTCGTGGTGTGCACTTTCACTTAACGTTAACTCTATATGTATTTATTTAGTTATAATCATCATTTCTTTACAGAATTCAAACATTGAAACAAATGGCAATTTGTTGAAAATAAAAAAAATAGCATAGATCGAACCGTAATAGCCATACTAATTTCAAATCTATATTGTTTGCCGTTCTCCAGAAACTTCTAATGAATCATGACTGTGAATTACTCTGTATATACAGACTGTCACAAAATATGTGTTCCAGGTTTAAAGGGGTTATACAGAGGTTTAGGTGAAGATCACTCCGTAAAAATCACTCCGGTTAATAACCATTCCGGACAAAATCACTCCATGAAAAATAACATTACCACATTACCACAAGCAAAAACACTTCCATTAAAAACCACTTTGGTAAAATTAACTCGTATGAATAATCATTCCATTATATAAGCACTTTTCTGTTGCCATTTTTTGATAATTATAATTAGCAATGCGTTGGGACTATAAAATAATGACATTTTAAAATGCTTTAGCAACGATATAAATTTACGTGAAAAAAAGTTTGTTTTTGAAATTGTTATTATGTATGTAATTTTTTTATAAAGAAAGAAATTGTAATAATTGTAACCTACCAACCAACGCCGTTTACCTCCGAGAAAATATACGGAGAAATCCGGTAACACAAAAAATGTAACAGGTACCTATTTATAATTATGTAGTTCAATTAAAGTTTTTTATGTTTTGTTTTGGTTTTTTATAAAAGTGTTTATTTCATGGAGTGATTATCGGTACGGGTTATTTTTACTAAAGTTTTTAATGGAAGTGTTTTTGTTTGAAGTGATTAATGTTTGGAGTTATTTTTGATGGAGTGATTTTGACCGGATACCGTTATAGATGACATTCCAATAAACAACTTTTATGTTAGACAAAAAAGTTAAAAATTGAAATTTTTCAATGACCTTTTTCACGGTTCTAAAACTGTTGAAATCCCACGCAACCAAAGTTAACTAAAGTTAAACATGAGATAAACTTCAAAATTTATGAAGTCACCATTAGTTAACCAAAAAGTACCCTATAAAGCAACTATGTCACAAAAACGGTATCCATAATGTGAGTTAAAAATTGACCATGAAATCAGGAAAAAGACGAATATTAATAGCATCTTAAAGTTATCTTCCCGTGTTAACTTAAAGTCACTTTGTAAGAATAGCTTTATACCAACTTTACAGAATGCCTTTAGAACAATTTTATTGGATAACTAAAAGGAATTTAACAGAATAGCTTAAAGTTAACTTAAAAGTTAACTTATTATCAATTTTACAAAATAACTAGATGTCGACTTATCAGATTAATTTAAAATTGTTTCTTAGTTGATCGCTGAAGTTTAGCTTTAAAAGATGCTTCAGTGTTAATTTTGCGGAATAAATTCTAGTCAGCTTCAAATAATAGTTTAAAAGTAACTTAATGAGTAAGTTAACGAGTAAAAATGCTCAAAATGTGTTTATTAATATTACATTTACCATTAATATTACATAATTTATAGTTTATGCTTATCTAATAGTATTTTATTTTTTTCTTTTCCTTTTGAAGGATATTCCCTGATGGAGTGTCAATTTTCCCAATTGGAGTCAAAGTTATATTAACTTCCTCTGTAATTGTTCAGAATAAAATTGATGAAAGATCATTTTATTATATTACCTGTTTCTGGCAAATTATTATCTGGCCCAACGGCATTTACAGAAAATGACATTATGTCTGGGGGACCGTGACTGTAAATGTCCTCGTAGTACGCGGTACACTCTTCATCGGTGCTTAAGTCGAAAATTGCTTCAGCTAACCTTATTAATTGGTAATAACATAAACAAGAATAAATATTACCATAATATTTTATTCTACCAAACGGTCCTTAAACGGTTTCACTTTAAATTGGTCCCAGTTTTGTTAAGGAACAGCTCTTTGCTTAATCAAGGGACCAATAATCGACTTCGGCCAATAGCAGTGATCTATACCACATAACCAATTTTCGGTAATAGCGAAAACTGTGTTTTCTTCAATAAAATTGACAATAAGGAAACGTCGACTCATCTGCATCAAACATTATAAACGAGGAAATGTTTAAATATAGAAAGTATATACTTTACCTTTGTGTTTTATGTTTCTCCTTCCAAGTCACAAACTGCCCTAAATAACAAGAGAAAGAAAACCACTAAATCACTATACTAGTTGATTACAAAAAATAAAATCCGTACACTATAATACACATATACTTTGACTGAGTAAAATCCGAAACGCAACTATAGTAGAGAAAGTAAAGGGTGCGCTTATTGCTTATTTTACTTTAAAGTATTTAAAATTTGAACCCCCACTATGAAAGTAACCACTACAAAAACATGTATGCAAGTATAAATTTTTTCTGAAAAACCGTCAAATGTCCACTTAGTGGTGCATATTGATTTTTAATTGTTTGTAGTCGGCAACATATTCTTCAATTGTTTTGTTGTAGGACTCTCCGTTTTGAAAAGTTTTGATTTTGGTTTTCACACACTAATTAAAACATGTAAAAATACCTAAGCGTTGAAAAACATCTTCTCATAGAATCACTCAAAACCGTTTTATAGTTAATTGTGTTTGCTTTAGCAGTGTGTAGCCACCCTTACTGATTGGTATTTTAAAAGAAAACTAAAGTCATTGAATATAAATAAGTTCAAAAACTTTTTGAAAAGGAGGATTTATTCAAATCTTAGGACTAGATTTGCTAAAACCATTTTTGTTGTTTGTTTATCATGACTTTCTATTCCACTAACACTTGTTTCGAAGTGTGTTGTGGGTTTCACATTACGATTCGAAGTTTGAAAATGTGTTTACGTATCGTCAAAAAAATGTGAATTTTTGTAAAATTATTTTAATTTTCCACCGGATTTTAACATATGCATATTATTTTTTTCGCGAGCTGACAATTTCATTTTCTAGTCACCCTTTTACTGGTGAGTGTTTCTTTGGGCCAGTGCTAGCAGTGATGACTCTGGCACTGGTTCGAAAGCACCCACCAGTAAAACGGTGCGAAATCTTGCCAAATACTGTATTATTTGTAGTTTGGTTTTGAAATCCCTCCTTCCATTTCCAATTACATATTTTTGATACATTTTGTGTCGTTGGTGCAAGGACTGCTAGAAAGTGCTTTAAGTTTAAGAAAGAAGAATAATGGAAGCAAACTATTCATAAGATAAAGAAGCCGAATCATCATTTAAACTAGCATATTTTTCAAAAAATTGGAACAATAAATTTTTGTTTTCAGTTAATACGTTAGTTAATTATGGATTAACATTTCATCTTAATGTGTGTCATTTATGTGCTTGTCTTTAAAATATAGCTGATGTTTTGTGCAATATTATTTTCAATTTTGATTAACTTTTATTTACACCTGGTGGAAGCCCTGAATTGTAGATTGTGGATGTTAAGTGCTACTTAGGTTTTTAGTCTTAATCCAAAATCCAAATTGCTTTGAGGTTAATCATTTATTTATTTTATTCAAGCTATAATATTGAAGTATGTAATTGTTTTTTCGCTATTTTTTCTAAAATTTTCGTTATATTGGAAAGTATGGAGATGGGACAATAATTTGCTACTACTTGTCTATTTTGTTATATACTGGAATGATAATTGATTTTTGAAAATCTTTGGAAATTTTCCAATTTTAAAATTAAGGTTAATTATATAAGTTCGAGGGTGGTTTGAAAAGTCCGTGCAAAGCAAAAAGAGGGTCGAAATTATTTTCAGTTAGTAGCATCTCTTGGTAGAACACACCAAGTTTCAATCGGTTTATTTTTAGTGTTTGGCGTTTGAATTGAAGAAGTCAAGAGATTTTCGAAACATGGACGAAAAAGAATTTCGTATCTTCATTAAACATTACATTATAAAATGCAATTTGCCTCAGGAAACTAAAGAGAAGCTTGATAAACATTAGGTGACACCTTTAATTAGAACAGTTTATAAGTGACGTCAAAATAGGAGTGTCCATATGGACACAGTGACACGTTCTAGACAGCCTGTCTCGGCCACTAATCCTAAATCATTGATAAAATCCATGATATGGTGATGATTGACAGAAGAGTGAAGGTGCATGAGATTCCTGTGCTGTGGGCATCTCGAATAAATGGGTACATAACATTTGGTCATTACGATAACGCACCATCTTACACATCGTTTCACATCCTTCTATTCTACAGATTTGTCTGTTTTGACTACTACTTGTTTCCTAATATGAAAAAGATTTTACTCAAACGAGTAGGTGATTTCAGAAACAAATGCCTATTTTACAGAGATTATGTCGATTTATGTTCATGTTTGCACGGACTTTTAAACCACCTTCGTAAGTGATGGTGCAATGTAATTTTTGATTAATTTAAAGCAAAATAGAGAAATCTTATTCCATCCTGGAGCGGAAACTCTCCTGAGTTCATCATCTATAGTTTTAATAACTTTGTTTTCATGGATATGGATAAAATAGAATTGATATTCTAACTCTGGAATTCCAAAATTTTATTGACTAGTAGGAGTAATTTTGGAATTACGAGGTGTTGCTATTAATCAAGGAGACTGCTTATGAAAAAGAGTTTTATTTTTTAAATTTTGTTCAATTCGTTTTTTTCATTTATCAAAGCAATGTTGGAAGTCTTTTTTGTAACAGCATTTAGGAGCTCAGCCGATTTTTGCTTCACCTCTTTATCGACTCGAACCGGGTTCTTTTTTAAGGCAGACTTGATTTTCGGAAAGAAGAAGAAGAAGAAGAAGCCTCTAGCGGCTAAATAACACTTTACAGACAGCGCGTTATGAGCGGATGCGTTGTCCTGGTGCAAGATTCACGACAAGTTTTTTACAACTCCGACCGTTCCCTACGAACTTGCCATCGCAGTGTTGCCAAAACTTTCAAATAGTAAAACTTTGGTTTACAGTTTGACCTTGTGGAACCTATTCCGTCATCGCGATACCGTTGATGTCGAGAAAAACAATTAGCATGGCTTTACATTTTGATTTCGACATCTTTGCTTTTTGTATTCTTTGGCAATGCAGAAGTTTTCCAGTACATGGATAGCCGTAGCACTCAGCACGAAACCCTTATCTCTCTAGTAATTATTCCGAACATTAATGATATTCCCACCGATGTCTAATTTGATATTTCAAGACCCTTTTCTTTACTATTTGTTATGTCGGAAATTGTCGCTCAAACTTTTTTTTTATCACTACCTGCTGCCAAAACTTGTTGTTCGAAGTAACTGTCGGAATTTGTTCTTGTATACAGGTTGATTGTAAATTCAGGGCCACTTGATTTAGTATACAAGATGAGTATTTTCCAAACTTTGCATACAATGGCTGATTTTATTTTTTTAATGAATCATATAGTATTTTTAGGCTAAAGTGATTTTTTTATAAATTCTCTTTAAAAACTATAACACAAGTATAGCGCTAAAGTTACTAATAAATTAGTTATTTATTATTCAAAATCTAAAGATATGTTTTCGATTGGTACAATTAATCTTAGGAGGCTGTGAAAACTAATGTGCACAACGGTCACTTTCGCTTAAAACAGGAAGTCAGCCATTTTTTTGCAAAGTTTGGAAAATATTTATCTTGTATACTTGTAAAACTTTTCTTAATATACTTTTTGTCTTTCATGAATAATATAAGAGTATATCAAGTGGCTCTGAATTTACAATCAACCTGTATAGTGTAGTATTCTCTAAGTTTAGTATTAAACGGTTCTTTACTCAATTTTTTGTATAAAGAGTCTCTTTTTCTTAATGACTTCATTAGTCTCTGAGTTATCCAGGGTTTCTTGTTCTTTGCGTAGTTTGATCTATTGAAGTACAAGAAAAAACTTTGTATCCGTTTTGATTTCGTGCCTTTTGGGTAAATAAGTCATAATCGATTCTTTTTAGTAGCATCACTTTTGCACGGATGAATTGTTTGACATACTTCCATGTAATTTAAAAATAACAGGATCTGTAATATTAGTATTAAGAACAATGGCGGATAAAAGGTACTGATTATAAATGTTTGGAATTATGTGATCAATGCAAGATGACTGTATGTCCTGATTCTGTCCCTCAGCTCCACCTTCAATTCTAGCACACGTAATTCTTGACATAAATCTCTTCCATGCCTAAATAATAATGTATTATTTGTGATTTATATTATTATATTATTGACTTCACTAACTACAATTGTACGTGGATTCAAATAAGGTTCTAATTTGTTTAATAATATTTCGGCATTTCCCGAAGGTGATTATTAAAATTTTATAGGTTGAAATATCCATTTTGACTGAGATAGATACAATTGGCCATAATATGTTCGGAAATAAAAATGTTGTGTAAATATTTATTCTTTATGTACCTATACACGAATAGGTTGTAAAGTGTAAAATATTTTTTGTTGTTATTGTACATTATTTAAAACATTGTTTATGTATTTTTTTTTTATAGATCTTGTATATGTTACTGCAATAAATAATTGAAACTAAAATGGCGTCTAGTTCTTGATTTTACTTGACTGCACGCTATACCCTGCTTGTATTTTGGGGTGGCCCTGTTTATTTGTAAACTTCTTCGTGTACACTTTATTTCTGTTGAAGTCTACTAACTTGATGGTCTTGTATAAAGTTCTATCATAGGTCGGTGTTTTGTTATTTTATTTGTTATCGTCAAAGTCCTCATGCACGAGGAATATATACCTACGTACTTTGCACGTATACATTATTAAGTAGGTACACTTAGAAACAGAAATAGAATCTTATATTATTCAGTATCATTAGATCAATACTCATTGAGAGTTTCAGTAAGAATTGTTTTTATTTTTATGAGTTAATGAAAAATTTATTGTTCATACTACCAAAAAAACCCATCACACAATATTGACACTTAACTTTTTTATGTTGCGCAACCGGATAATAAACGTCACATATGTATAAACTCTAAATTATTTTTATTTTCATTGAACCAAAATATAAGTAACTTTAATTTGTCAAAACATTTTTAATGATTATTATGAAGATGTGAAACGTTTACATAGTAACATACCCTTTTATATAAATGTCAAACAAATACAAGTTTTGTGCATGAAATTGAGAACCTGATCCAATTTCTTAAAAATGTTATGAATAAATTAGAAGCTTTTAGACATTTCAAATGATAGAACCGAAACATTTAATAAATAAATTATAACTTCAGTCAAACCAATACTAAATATATTTCTTATTTAAAAAACTTTACTATAGTTTCGACTTATTAATATCTGCAAGTCATCATCAGAAGTTAGTTTTAATACAGTACAATTATATACAGAGTGGTCAAAAATTGTAGGAAACTTAAAGGGTGGAAAGTACATCAAAAATAAAGGACGAAGTGTCATATAAACTATGGTCAAAAAGTTCTCCCTAGCGGAGCGAGCGACCCCTGAAGGTGCTCCCCAAAAACCAGTTTTTTATTTTTAATTTCTAAACTGAAAAAAGTTATTCAAATGAAATTTGGTAGGCATGTTCAGCATTTCAAGTGGTCATTTGGAAGTTTTTCAATTTTTAAAAAAATCTGGACAGATACGGGGCCGTTCAAAAAGTTTGACAAGTTTAAATTTTGTTAAGTTGTAACTTTAGGATATTCTGATGCAGCTCATATCATAGCTCATACTTTTTCCTTAGAAAAGCTTCTCTTGACGTTTCTTTTTATTTTGCGTAGTTTTTGAGATATCGTCATTTTTATAAACTAATACATGATGAAAAAAATTGCGTTAGAAATTCGTTTAGGAATTAAAAATAAAAAACTGGTTTTTGGGAGCACCTTTAGGGTCGCTAAGCTCCGTTAGGGAGCACTTTTTGACCATAGTTTATATGCACTTCGGCCTTTATTTTTATGTACTTTCCACCTTTTAAGTTTCCTACAATCAATTCGGACCACACTGTATTATCAACAATTGTACATATAAATAAAATTTTAATTGTACTTAAGTGTTTAATTTTAGCAAAATTAAATATTTAAGAAATAATTCATCAAAATCATTCAATAAATACTATTTGAAGATTTGATATAAATAATTTCAAATGTATCTAAAATTTATTCACTGTATTTATTTATTATTAATGGATGTATTAAAGAACTAATGGAAAATAGTCCCCATTAAGTAAAACATGTTCAGCAAAAGTTGATTAAGAAAGTCTTTCTTATGATTATTAATGTAACATAAATATTCTTTTAAACGTATATCAAATTTTCCAACATAAAATTTACGACAAGAACATTCTAACTTATACATGGTGAGTTTTTTTTCCGATGTTTAGCACAGGGATCTCGAAACTAATAAAGAAAGAGAAACAGTTAAATGGGGAAAGAATTGTATTTTTACGAGATAACTAAAATGTGCCATTCGTTTTTCAAAAAAATGCACGGCTAACTAGATATTTCGAAAAATAAGTTTTTGGTAAATTC
Organism: Abscondita cerata; assembly: GCA_030710515.1. Lineage (NCBI taxonomy): Eukaryota > Metazoa > Arthropoda > Insecta > Coleoptera > Lampyridae > Abscondita > Abscondita cerata. The sequence goes on along the minus strand of JALBCR010003589.1, from coordinate 102,961 downwards.
GTTTGGTGTACGAGGTGTGTGAGAAAAGTAATGAGACTGGCAACACTGCGGGAGGTCTGGCAACGTTGTGTCTACCGGCCTATGCTAAAGCGGTTTGTTTATCCCTTCCACTTCCTCAGTATGAGTTACAACTCCGTACAGTTAAATCATTAGTTTTGACAGCGATATTAGTAAAGTTGTGTTTTTATTGTGCGTTACAGAAATGGAGCATCAGAATTTAGAGCAACGTTGTGCAATAAAGTTTTGTGTTGTTGAAACTTGGTGAATCCGCGAGTTTTGGAAGGCCGAGAACGCGTTGAAGATGAACCTCGCTCAGGGGAACCTCCGACTTCAAAAACTGACGAAAACATTGATTGTGTGAGGGTTCTTGTGAGATTAGACCGTCGCTTAACAGTAAGGGTGATCAGTGAACAATTAAATTTAAACACTTTTACCGTGCATCCAATTTTTTGACAGATGATTTGAATATGCGAAAGATTTGTGCCAAAATGGTGCCGAAAACGTGTGCCTTGATCTTCTTGAGAGGATTGCCAATTACCAAGAATTGTTCAATTGTGTAATCCCAGGTGATGAATCCTGGATATTTGAGTACGATCCAGAAACAAAGCGCCAAAGCGAAGAGTTAGCACACTCCGTCATCTCCTCGGCCGAAGAAATGTCGAATGAACAAATCAAAGATCAAGACCCTGCTGATTTGTTTTTTACACAAGGCGTACGGCACAAACAATTTGTTCCACCAGGACAAACTGTCAACCAAGTGTTTTATAAAAGTGTCCTTGAAGGGTTGAGAAAAACAGTGATTCGTGTAAGACCAGACATTGCACACAAGTGGATGCTTCATCATGACAATGCCCCGTGTCACAGGGCCATTTCCATCCGGAAATTTTTGACCTCAAAACGCATTACTGTTGTTTCTTCAACCAACCCCCCCCCCTATTCACCTAATTTTAATCCTTGTGACTTTTCCTTTTTCCGAAATTGAAACATGTCCTAAAAGGACGTCATTTTGGAACTCTGGAGAACAATTCAAAAGACTGTGACCGACCAGTTAAAAGCAATACCAATTGAAGACTTCCAGCGCTGCTACCAAGAGTGGAACGACCCAAGGGAACTACTTTGAAGGGGATAACATTGTTATTTGAAAATAATAAAAACTTTGTTTAGTATGAAATTAGTCTCATTACTTTTCTCACACACCTCGTATGTTGCTTTGTTATTATTGGCTTTACAAAAAAATTATAGAGGAAAAAGTTTTAGGTATTTTGTGATACATAATAAAGTTTAGTCGAAATTTTTATTTAACGTATAATTTTTGAGTTATGAGACAAATTCTGTTTTTCTAATGGAAACCATAGTCGGCAATGACTTCATAATAAAGATGCATTTTCAACGATTTCAATGATATACCATGTGCTCAACCATGTGTCATTATTATTTTTATAAATAAATAATTATAGCCAATTTTAGTTTAATTTTTCTATACTGCTTGGATAGTATGCTGTGGAAAGAATATCCGACGTAAACGTCAATTATTAGCAAGTGAAAATCACTTATAGTTTCTATTTGTGTTGGTTAAGGTGTCTAAAACCATAATATGAATTTCTCTTATGAAGAAAAAACGTGAATATGATAGAGTGTTATATTTTGTGTCATAAAAATGCAGTACAATCTGCACAACGATACTTCGAACTCTATTTTGATTGTCGGCAGCCTTCTCTACCTACCTATAAAAGACTTTATGATAATTTGGGACAATATGGATCTTTCTGTAGATCCAAAAATATTACAAGGAGTATTAATGAAGAGGCAGAGGTAAATGTACTAGTATGTGTACTGCAAAATCCATCGATTTCAACTCGAAAAAATGAATCTGAAGCAGGCATGTCACAACGTATAGTGTACGAATACTAAAAAAAACATAAGTATCACCCATATAAATTGCCAGTTGCGCAAACACTACATCCAGGTGATTTCAATAGACGCATTGAGTATTGTACCTGGTTTACTAACATGTGACTCACAGTTTAAATTTAAAGTTTTGTGGACAGATGAAACGCAATTTACCAACTGCGGCATGTTTAACAGGCATAATCAGCATTTATGGATGCAAGAAAATCCGCATCACGTTGAACAGAGAAGACCCCAAGTAAGATTTGGATTTAATGTTTGGTGCGGTGTCATTGGTTCGCACATTTTTAATGGTATACTGATGGGTGACCGTTACCTTTATTTTTTTCAAAACGTTTTTGATAACATGTTAGACGAATTACCCTTGCACACACGTGGTATGCTCCAATGGTTTCAGCACGATGGGGCACCACCACACAATCGGGTAACGGTGCGAAATCATTTAAACAAACATTCTCTAACTCATGAATAGGACGAAACGCGCCCGTTGCTTGGCCATCTCGATCCCCGGATCTCTCTGGTTTAGACTTTTATTTATGGGGAACGGTAAAGATAGGGTGTATCAGAGAACATACGCCACAGAAGATGATCTTAGGGAAGCTGTTCTAGAAACTTTCGGTAATATTGATGCACGTTCCGTTCGAAAAGCTACAAATTCTGTTTTAAAACAGTGTACTATGTGTATTAACCAAAACGGTAGATCTTTTGAAAACATACTGACCTAAACACGATAAACCATAAAATCAGTTACGTTGCTTTGCATCCTTCTTTATATTTTATTTAGACCTTAAGTTTCGTTGTTGTTTTTTTAATTTGTCGTTTACAGTTTTTTTGTTTGCTTGTTTTTGGTCACGGATATTAACATTACTCTGTATTAAGAAACTCGCAAGAATTTAATTGTGGCCTCCCAATTAATGATTGGGCTTTTTTTAGGAGTTTGGCTTTGTAGGACTTTATTACATGTTAGTTCTTCCTAATAGAACCTTTGTACTTTTATCATTGTGCCGTTTTTTTAAAAATTTATTAATTGTATTCTACTTAGATTTAGTATTAATGTAGATGCTTACTGGATTTGTTGATAAGAGCTGTCATCCAGTCGGTCATTATCTTTAAATGCCTAGATAAAGATCGGACTTTTCCGAAACGTCGACAAACAAAAAGTCTATGGTTATAGATTGATGATCCATCCTACAAAGCCAAACCCCAAACTAATTGAGCTTGTAATTTTAAAATTAAAAAAAAAGATAATACCTATCTAACTTCCATTTCATTATTCAATTCGACGCATATCTTAGTAATTGTTTCATTGCACACTATTCAAGAAGTTTGGAAAAAATCAAAATTAACCGTAGGGGATTTATTTATAAAAATAATGGTTGACACATGGTATATCATTGGAATCGTTGAAAATGCATCTTTATTATGAAGTCATACCCGACTATGGTTTCCATTAGAAAAACAGAAGTTTGTGTCATAACTCAAAAATTATACGTTAAATAAAAATTTCGACTAAACTTTATTATGTATCACAAAAATACCTAAAACTTTTCCCTCTAAATTTTTTGTAAAGTTAATAATAACAAAACAACATACACCAAACGAATTTACCAAAAAACTTATTTTTCGAAATATCTAGTTAGCCGTGCATTTTTTTGAAAGAACGAATTGCACATTTTTGTGATCTCGTAAAAATAAAAATTTTTTCCCCATGTAACTGTTTCTCTATCTTTATTAGTTTCCGAGATCCCTGTGCTAAACATCGGAAAGAACTCACCCTGTATATACCACTATTTTCTAAATTATTTTTTTCAGGTAGTATTCCTCAAAAATTCAATTTAAAATAAAAAATGGATATTTTAGGATCTCTTCAGTGTGGAGGTATGACTAGATAATTAAACACTAGATTATTGAATTTAAAATTTAAAACAATAAAACTCACCTTACACATGTATGAGTTGCCGTCAGTTTAATTAATAAAACCATCCAAAATTGATGATTCGGTCAATATTAAAATTCATTAAAACTTATAAAAATATTTTTATAAGTTTTTAATATGTGTATGGTGAGTCTAATTGTTTTAAATTTTAAATTCAATAATCTAGTGTTTAATTATCTAGTCATGCAGTTGTTTAATTTTTTGTTTAATTTTTGGTCCTTTTTTTGTTCTTTTTTAATGTGGTGAATTTTTGACTTAATGCGTTCTACTATGTTCAATTTACATTTAGCGATACCGTTTTCTTAATGTCGTTTATGTATTAATTAACTCATGTATTTTACTAATTGCTTGTTGTTTTTTCTTAATAAATTACAGCCTTGAAAAGCCCTCACTATGAAGGGCGAAACGTCGGGAAGCACATCTTTTGAGTTGGTTGTTTCCTACCTCCACACTGAAGGGGTCCCAAAAGACCATTTTTATTTTAAATTATTTTTGTTATTAATTAATTAATTGTGGTAAAATTTTATGTTGGCAAAAACTATTAGAAAATGGATGTAAGTTTAAAAGAACATTTAGTTTACATTAATAATCTAAGAAATGCTTTCTTTTATATAATTCAATTAAATCAAGTTTTGCTGAACATGTTTTACTTACTATTTTTCAGTAGTTCTTTAATACACTCAGTATTAATAAATAAATTTAATAAAAGAATTTAGATACACTTGAAATTATTTATATCAAATCTTCAGATGGAATTATTTATTGAATGATCAAACAAATTTTTATATTTATTATATATTGTTTATATTTACAATTGTTGGGATAAATGTCATATAATTTATCATTCTGTATTAAAATTTACTTCTGATGATGACTTGTAGATATTAACAAGTCGAAACTATAGTAAAGTGTTTCAAATAAAAAAATATATTTAATATTGGATCGACTGATGTTATAATTTATTTATTAAAAATTACCAATACATTAATGGATCCATCATTATTTAATTTTACTAAACATTTAATTTTTATAAACTGTAAGTATTTCGTCTTTTACAGTAAAAAGTATCTCATTGCGAAACTGTCAGAAAAATTCAAACTAAGTGTGTTGCCGATGATCGAATTCAAAAAAATGTATATAAGATATAAAAGTAAACTGAAATGTAAAACAGAAATATAAATAGGTATCTAGTTTATTTAATACGGTTGTGAATTTGTATACAAAAATGTGTACGAAGAATATGAACAATTTTATAAATAATAATTAATTGCATAATTTCATTTGTTTATTTTCGTTCCATTTTGTGCTGTAATTTATGTAAATTTAGACATTAGAATATTTTATTACACCGAATTTCTCAGAAAGTTATTGCGTAGACGCATTTAGTAAGGAACTCTTAATTTGGATTCTATTGTATTAATTAATTGTCTTTAGCCAATTTTATGCAACAACGATTTACTATTGATGCAATTGAATGGCTTTTCGTAATATCGATTGTATAAAATAATTCCAATTGTTTGCAAACGTGAGATAAAGTTCCGATCTTTGTTAAAAAAATACTTGGGCCGTGTCGGTGAGAAAATACTTGGATTGTTTGCTTTTTATTTTTAATCCAGGATGTTTGTTGTAATTTTATGCAGGTCGATTACGACTTTCTTTACATTTTTTTTAAATTAAATGACTATTCCATTATGATGTTGATGGAAGTAAAAATAAAAATCATAATTTTAACTTATTCAAAATTAAATTAATTTCGTACTTTTTAGTTCACATTGGTGCAAAGTGTGTTTTTTTAGTTTTGACTCCATGCGACGATTTCCAAACCGAAATTTTTAACACCCTTTTTTTTACTTTTTCCGACGAATAAAATATAGGGTGTTAATTAAGTGTGTAGCTAAACTTCAGGATGTTGTTCTTTTCTGACCAAAAGTTTATATAAACATCTAGGTTCTAAAGACTTTGTTTTTACTATACGGGGTGTTAAAATAAGTACTTTTTTTAGAAAAACGTTTATTGAAAACAACTAGAAGAAGCATAAGCGAGAGGCACTAGTTGCACTTGAGTGAAAATTTTGTACTTAATATATAATTCGCGGAAGTTACTGCGCATTTGTCAAATTTGTTGTTGTAATACCACAGTAATGTAATGCCAGAGGCATATAGTTTCAAAAAGCTAAAAAATGTATGAATTACAGTCTTTGTCATATAATTACTGTTGTGGTTTAACATAAATTAGAATTCACATTACTTATTCTGATTTAACACGCCCGATCGATCTAAATTCTAAGACAATTTTGCTTTATTTGCGCCACTGGGTACTGCTCTAATTTTGTTGTAGTCATGTAATTCACCACTGTAATCCCTGTTTCTTACTGTGGAAATGTTATATCACAAGAATCTGTACAAAAATAATGAAAACATAGGTACAGCTCGCCACAAAAATGATATATTAAATTATTTGAACGTTACCTCAAACTTCAGTTCACCAGTTTACGGGCAGTAAAAAAATGTAATACAAAAATTTTTCCCATGTATTTTTATGTGAAGTGCAACTACTGTATTCGTAGATGTATATGGTATTGCGTTTAAGCTTTGTGAAGATTTTTAACGTATATTTAAACCAAAAGTGTTTTGTATTATTATAGTAGTTGGCGTGCACAGAGGCAGTGCCAGAGGTTTAATTTAAAAAATATATAGTTTACAGTTTTATTTTTCAAATTCGTTAAGAATTTATGATTTAGCTATTTAAACCACACAAAATTTATCTCTTAGGCTCTTTCGTTCTGACTTGACTGTTTTCGACGAAAATGAAAAAATAAAATTATTTATTGCGACCAATAAGTTACATAATTGCTGTATGGTTTTGAGAAATAATAAAAAAGTAAGAACGCTTGGAATAAAATTTTGAATCAAATTACTACTTTTAAATTAATTTAAATTAAATTAAAACAAATGAAATAAAATTACGAAAAACGTTTTTGCAAATAACTGAAACGCAATTTAGTATGATGTTGAAACTTGCTGCCAGTTTTTAACATATACTGTTACATAAAATACTGTGCGAATCAAGCACCTTCAAAAGGTCCATCGTTTTTATTGAGAGACAGACGACAATCAGAACAGTTTTAATTTAATTTAAAAGTGATGCATAATTTAATTTTTCAGTTAATCGGAACGAAAAAACTTTCCAGATGAATTTGGTGTGGTTTTAATTGCTAAATCATAAAATCTCGTCAAATTTGAAAAATAAAATTGTATAACTTTTTTTAAATTAAACCTATATTTTATATAAAGTTTTTGTCTTGAAATCGAGTAAGGAACAACATCCTGAAGTTTGGCTATATACTTAATAAACACCTTGTATATTATATTAGTTATATATTACACAAAACAAAAATGAAATTTGTCTTTTAGAAAAAAATAGTTCAGTCAAAAGTTATAGACAATAAAATTTCTAACAACTTTTTTCCACAATTAGTGTCACGTGATTATTATATCTCAGTAGTTACTTTTGGATCAAAAACTTAGCCTAAACAAAAGTTGTGTATAATTAAATTACATACAACTTTTATTTGAAGCAAAATGTGTAAAATATATATTTTTCTGAATATTTCAAAATTTGAAAATCTGTGTAGGTTAACGTCTCTTTTGGCTACATTGGTTATGCCCAAAATCTAATCAAATCTGCAGGTAATATAAACAAGGTCCATGTGCAAATTTTCATAAAAATCGGATTGGTGGTTTTCTTGATTTTTTTGCTTCATTATTTATTTATTTATTTATTCGTATGGTTCATTTTCATTATTGTATTGTGATGTAAGTGTAATTAATTTTCTTTTCATTAGGATCGCATTGGAGATTTTCAAACGAAATTTAAAAATCAATTAAAATTCCTATAAGAATTTCAAGAGTAGATACGTTTATTTACAATTACAACTTTTGTTTATTGCATATAAGCCAAGTTTTGCGGTATTACTAAGCAAAGGCTACTGATTCAGGTTTTGACTAAAAAATCTATTTAGATCATGTATAAAATGATAGAAATCAAACTGCAAAAGATTAGTATCTATTTCTGAAAAACTCCAAGAACAAGGGAAATATACAGTGACCGGCAAAGAGTTTGCATCAAATGGGAACAATTTTGTAATTGAGATATTCGAATATTTCTTTTGTAAATGAATTCAGCATATCGAATGAAAAAAAGCAATTTGACAAATGTCATGTATTTTGATCATGGCGGCAGGTTTAAAAATATCCCTTAAATATGTTAAAGTGAGGTTAGATGACAAGATTTTGAAAAATGCTTAAGAGAAAAGTTTTTCAGATTAGATTATACGTCCATGTGCAAATTTTCAAAAGAAAATAACGACTTTTCAAAATATCAGTTTTCTAACTTTTTTATGGAAATTGTTTTTGTATGAGGTTATTATGCAGAAAATATTGTAAAAAAATTGTTTAAATTGGGTTTAGAATGGAAGAATTGATCATTTTAGGACTATTTTAAAATAATTCTAAATTTGTAATTACAACCTTTTGTTTTCTGTAGGCCATTGCAACAAAGTCCGTCCTAAAACAACAAAAACAATGTTTTTTGTCCATTGGTGAACTAATAAATACAAATTACTGGATTGTGAAGTTTATTTGTTGGTTTTATTGTGTTTTATGTAAATCAAACGCAAAAAATTTTCATTTTCTCAATATTTCCGGAAAAGTAATACATATTTTTGAAAAGTCGTTATTTTTTTTTGAAAATTTGCACGTAGACGTATAATCTAATTTGAACAACTTTTCTCTTAGGCAATTTTCAATATCTTGTAATCTAACCTCACTTTTTACATATTTTTTAAATTTGCCGCCATGCCAGTGGTAACATGACATTTGTTAAAAGTGCTTTTTTGTCATTCGATATACTGAATTCATTTTCCAAAAGAAATTTTCGGATATCTCAATTACAAACATTATTCCCATTTGATGCAAACTCTTTGCCGGTCACTGTATATACTGTTTCTTTGTTTTTAATTTAGTGGTCGAATTTTTGTTAGTCAAAATGACTTGGAAATTTGACTAAATGTATGTTATGATCTAATGCTGTCTTGATAATGCGGTAACTTAGTGATCATCGTGTAGTAACAGAGCAGCCTCTTAAGGCAGATTTTATTTGACTCTCAAATGGGCACGTGAATAACAAAAGTAGTGGAGAATTATTCAAAAATTCTCTTCCATCTACCCGTTCTTAGAAGTATGAATTTTGAGAAGTCCATCAAACTCTTAAAAAGAATGAGAGGTATGCCACCTCTGGCATCAGCTGAAATTACTGCCAGTACAGTGATAGATTCTCGCCCAGACCCAACAGAAATTTGTACTGCGGTTATCCTCTCTCTTGGGATCATTGCCTAACCACTCTCATCAACATTGAACACAAATTGAGGTTTATCAGGCAGGTGACTATCAATAATATAGTGTGCAGTTTTTTATAAAATGTGTATAACACTATGTTCGTGTCCCTGCGGTCCTTTCTTGATTTTTGAAGAAGTTCTAATTTTTAAAGATGTGGTACCTGTTAATGAAACTGTAATATCAGTCGCCTCTCGGTACATCATATTTAAACATATTTTTAAAATGAAATGATTGTTGCATCAAGTCGCGGTCAAGGAGGACGAGTAAAAATGCATCTAGTATCTTTTTATATCTCCGTAAAAAGATTTTGGGATTAGGGATGGTCATGGATACAGAGTAGTAAATATTACTAAAAGTGAGATGAGCCTATGGGTAGCAGCACAAAGAAAGTAACAAACCAGAGTTTCCTCCAGTCGGTATAAAATGTTGAATCATTTCCTCCCTCTCGCCAATTGAGGGAGCACTGATCGACTACATTTTCCTTTTTTGTTGAACATTTGTATAAAGTATTCACAAATCAATAAATTATAAATAGTAGATATAAGAAACCAGGCTGTCCAAAGTATATTACCGATACAGTCAGTTAAACTTTGGACAGTTTTTTGACTAATACTCAATTAATCTGAAATGCAACCAAATTTTTTAAAGACATTTTATAACTGCAGCAGTTTTTAAAAAAGAGGGCGTTAGTATCGATTTTAACAATGTTACTCTACTCCATTTTTGTAGATAGGAATGCCTTTTCTTTAATGGATGGTCTCGAAAATTGGTTATTTGAACGATGAACATGTATCAAAGTGCCTTTTTGCAGGAAAGCGGAGTGCTAAAGAAGTAAACTCGATTATGTCCTTTTTGGCAAGGCCTCCGCTTTTAGTTCTTGATGCTTCTTCGGACCAATGCAAGTTCAGTTGATTTTACTAAAAGATTTATCTTTAGTAGGAGTGTAGAACCAAGTTTACTTCTATCTTCTCCTCCATTCAAAACGGTTCGAGTTGAATTTATTAAATTGTCACAGATGAATATCCTCGTAAGGGTTTCTTCAGATGAAGGGATGATTTAAATAATAGTAATTGCATTTTGGCAATGAAGATTACTAAGAAATTTCAGTATTTAAATATCAATCAATAGCTCGGTCAATAATATAGATAATGGTGAGAATGTTTATGATGAAAATGTAAAACAAATTCTTTATATAAGATTTAAAAGTTTATTAGTTTAACTTTCCTACAAAAGATGGGGAAGATGGCAGTTTTATAATTAAATTTCATCTATTCAGTTGGGGTTTTTTGAAAAATCATGCCGATCAATGTACGAAAATTTTTAAAAATTCAGCGAAGTTAACTACCAATTGTAATGTGAAAGCAAGGTTAATTGTTGTGATTTTTGTTTATAAAAAATTATTTTTATTTAATCAAATTGTAAATTCTATTCCTTATTAGTTAATAATTTAGTACAACGTAATTAATAAAATAATTGATTCATATAAAATAATTATGTTTATTTAATTATTATCATTTCTCAATTATTTATTCCCTTTCGTTAAAAAAGCTTGTAGGTACTTGTTCTACTAAAATAAAATTTATAATTCGGTATTATTTGAGTATTGATCAAAAATCTTTTAGTAAGTATACAGGGTGTGTCTCGACGATAGCATGTTAGACGAATAATAAGAACGAAAAACCGATTCAGCTGAAAACTTGTAACTTTATACAAATGGACATGGTCTACTTGCTGAAAATATTTACATGGTGGTGTCACTTCAGAAATATTAATTTTTCAGTAGATTCAAATTTTCCTTGCTAACGCCTGAAATTATTTTTTTTCTTAATACTGGTAAGAGATATAGGTACGCCAAACCTGGTAGCAGAAGACGCAAAATTTTATGCGAAAACCAAATGAAAATTGGGGCATTGTATTTAAAATAACAAAGTTGGTATCCATGAAAATATTTTCAGTAAGTAGACTATGTTCATTTGTATGGAGTTTCAAATTTTTAGATGAATCGTTTTTTTGTTCTTATTATTTGTCTAACCTGCTATCGTCGAGATACTCCCTGTATAGTAGCATAACAATAACCACTTTAGCAACATATTTGAAGCTGAAACAAAACTTTAACAATTAAATTTACAACAAATTTTTATTTAAAAACAAAATCAAATAACGACATCTATACAGGTTTGGTAACATAAGCAGAATAAAAATAATGTATAATACAACAAAGCTCCAATTTCAATGTCATTATTATGACGATGTTTATCGGTAACTGGTATTTCGCGGTTAGCGTTAAAAATCTATAATTTGTTAGTTTCAACTAAATAAAAAAAGCAAGTCGTAAGCTCTGTAAACACCAATCATTTGTTCATTGGTTATTCTACTTATATAATTTCTAAAATCATGTCAGATCTAAATACACACATACTATATGGATAATATGTGGACTATGGTTAAATTAAGGGACGTTATATGGCGTATTTCGAATATGCGTTGTATACTTGGATCATATCACTTTTTCACATAAATGTTCTTAAACGTTATGACAAATAGTGTATCTACTTTTATTCATTAATTATGTACCTATTAGACTATTAAAATATTTTATAAGAATGGCTTTGAATTTTATTTCTTCTCATATCTACCATAGATACAGGGTGTAACACGAAGAATTTAGATTAGAAGTTATGGAAGACACAATTTTATTAGAGTTTTGAAATTACACCAGTAGTGGTTTCCGAAAATGTTAAGTTCAAATATAATAATACTATGAATTACCTACTTTCGGTTATGCCCGAAGTGGAGTCCATCTTGATTATTTTAAATGGAAACTAGTATTTTTGATTTCATTTTCGAATTCTGCGGTAAATTTTAGATAGAGTTTGTGTACCATATGCTATACCTAAAATTATTGAAATATTTTCATATTTTTAAAACTTGACCTAAATACCGACTTTTCAAGAAATAACGATATTTCCGTTATTATTAAAGTTTCTGAGCTGAAGCTGTAATCAGTAAACAAGCAGCTCTTGCAAATTTATCCTTGACGTTAACTTAATCTTTAGAGGTGTTTCTAAACTCTAATTAAACTAATTAAAATCATTTATCAATTGCTTAATTTAAATAGAACACTTAGTATTTTATGATGATTTATAAAGCATTTTTTTTTATGAAAATTTGTTTGGTATCTACTTTTCTATATTCTATAAATAAACCGGCCTATTTAGTTTATTTTATTGCAGTAAAACAATAATTACAAATATTCTAAAGCGGTTACATTTAGTATTAGGGAATTTCAATACCAAACGAATTTGCATTAAAAATACATCAGAAAACATCTAAAAATACAGGGTGTGCCATTTAAAATAGACAACTTATAAATGATTTTAATTAGGCATGTTGACATTTGAACCTAGAACACCCTGTAGGAGTTATCGATTGCTAATGTCAAGGATTAATTTGCAAAGCCTGATTGTCTATAGTTACAGTTCCAGCTCAGCAACTTTAAGAATAACGGAGATACCATTATTTCTTGGAGAAAATTTTAAAAACATATTTTTTTTATTGATTAACTTACTAATTTACAATCTACTCATTAGTAAATAATATGACAATATTCACTAAATGAGTTCTTCAGGGCAGAGTTAGGTAAATCTTCACAGCTCTATTCCATATGGGAGGATAACCTTGTAAAGCAGAAGCTTGGACAACTGGGATTTGCGTCCAAGCAGCCAGTACATATTTTAGTTTTTATATTTAGTTGTTACCTTTGCTTTGATGTGTGCTTTCCAGGTGAGTCGCTTGTCTAAGTGAAGTCCTAGGTATTTTATTTCTGTTGACATGGGAATGGGTTAATCGTAGATGGTCACTTGAGGGCAGGGAGAGTGTTTATTGGTAAACGCAAATTGAGAGGATAGTACTACTTACTTTAATTCTTTAACCAGCGATCCAACCAGCTTTGTAAAAGGTTTAAATGGAGCTGGATGTTTTCGGAAGATGATAGAATTGCAATATCGTCAGGGAAGATAGCGATAAGGGTATTGTATGTTATGGGTATGTCTTCAGTTTAGAGAAGATAAAGGAAGGGGCCGAGGACACTGTCTTGCGGAACGATAGAGTGGGTAGGATGGTAATTTGACAATGCTCTATGGAACTGGACTTGGAAGTATCGTTGGGTTATGTAGGATTTAAGATGAAGGCAAATTTGATGAGGAAGTTTTTTCTTGACTTTATAAAGCAATCCGGGATGCCAAAGTTTATTCCCCTCGAGGGTTTTCTTGATATAGTTTCCTATACAATGGCATTGTTGGATTGTGGAATGGCCTTCCCGAAAGCCAAACTGGTGGGCAGGAAAGTTCTCCTCAATAGTAGTTTCTTGTAGGATTCGGTGTAGCAATAAGCGTTCAATTATTTTAAAGAGAAGCGGTAGTAAGCTAATCGGACGATATGAAATGGGCTCTTGCGGGGGTTTACATGGCTTTGGAATCGTAGTTATTAGTCCAAATTGTCATTGGGAGAAAAGTAACAAAGAGTGAGAATACGATTGTAAATTATAGTGATGAACACCACAGTTTTAGGAAGGTTCTTCAAAGTATTTCCTGTGATGAGGTCATAGCCAGGCGCTTTAAAAGAGTTGGTTAGATTAATTTGTCTGCGCACTTCCGCAGGGGAGATTGGTCTTCTCGATATATATGTCAAAGTATATTTTTAGAATGTAGGGAGTGAATACTTGTTCGAACTGTTCTCCAAAACATTGGATCGAGCCCAACTTCCATCAGGATTCCTTAGTCGTTTATTGGTGTAATAGGTCGTTTGAATTTTTGCTGACTTTCCGGATAATGCATTCTTAGGCGATAAATTGAAGAGATAATAATTCCATGTTGCATTTCTGTTATTGTCAATAGTCTTACTAAGTCTATGAACGCCATTCAGGGCTCTGTGTTTTTCCGTTACAAGTTGCCTTATTATGATATAATAATAATTTCAAAATAAAAGTCGGGGTTCAAACCCATAACACTCAAAAGCACATGTACATAATATATAAATTATATCAATAACATTAAAAAAACAAGTAAATACGTAAACAGACAACAACTTTAAAGGCTACTGCTAAAAAGGTTTTTAAGACTGTTAATTGGCGTAGCACTAACGACGCTATCTGATAGGCTGTTCCACTGGTCGAATACTCTGTTACACAGAAATTTTTTTCTATAGGAAGTACGATAGTTTTCTATGATCCAGCTTGAGAGAGTGACCGCGTAAGCGTGAGTTTTTATTTAGAATAAACAATGAACTTAAATCTACAGAATATGAGTTATGTAATATACGATAATCGTCATTAGGTTACAACGTTTTAGTCTAGTTAGTTGAGATGGAAGTTGAAACAATCGAAGTCTGTCTTCATATGAAGGGCGAACAATTCCAAAAGGCAATCTTGTGGCTCTTCTTTGTATCGATTCTATTAAAACTTGATTGCGCACTAGAATTGGAGACCACACTGCAGCTGTGTACTCAATGATGGGCCGGATATATGTTTTGTATACACAAGATGCTGTTACTATAGAAAGTTTTGAGAACACTTTACTAAATAAATAAGTAATTTTCTTAGCTTTATTGCAAACGTGCGATATATGATTTGACCAGCACAGATCATTACTCATAATCACTCATTATGATTTTGAACATAATTGATTTTGATCTCATTAATGTAATAATTTAATGTAGGATTGTTTTCCCCAATATGAAGCACAACACATTTATTAATATTAATAGGTATTGACCATTGAGAGCACCAATCACTTATTATCTGTAAATTTTAGTAATGATACTACTGGGTGGGCCAACGCCGACGAAACAGAGTCAATTGCAGCCACATCGACAATTTAAAAAACCCGTCAATTTTATTTCTGAGGAGGACATCTTTTCGGATAGACGACAAAAATGCTTTAAAAACCCCACATGTTGCTAGTTTCCTTTGGCCGTTCGGCAACCGTACAAAAACCCTCGCCCTCATATGATTTCGAGGATATTGTCATTTTAAAAAAAAACAAAAGATATTGCAGTAACAATTTAATAATGCAATTGAAAAAATTAAAAGGATGTCCGCCTCAGAAATAAAATTGACGGGTCTGAGTTTCTTTTTTAATTGTCGATGTGGCTGCAATTGGCTCTGTTTCTGTCGGCGTCGGCCCACTCTGTATAATCTGTTATAGGGTTACCATAAATTTTTGTGTCATCTACATATTGTGAGCATTTACTCTCTATCAGCTTTGGTAGGTCTGAGATGTATATAATAAATACTAAGACCAAGAACTGTACCTTGTGGAACACCACTAGCAACTTCGTTAGTAATGGATACAGAAGAACTAACTTGTACCATAAATAATCTATTTGTTAAAAAATCGGTTATCCAGTTTAGAAGGCTACCACTAATGCCATAATGTTTAAGTTTAGACAATAACTTCTTAAAAGGAACCTTATCAAACGCCTTTGAAAAATCTAAGTAAATAACATCAATATGTTTACCTTCATCAATTGATTTAGTCCAGTAATTTACGCATAATAGAAGATTGGTCGTAACTGATCTGCCGGGAAGAAAACCATGCTGTTCTTGTGGAATTATATTAGTATTTGTTAAAAACACAGTAAGTTCTTCTACTATAATACGCTCCATTAGTTTGGCCTCAGTAAGAGTGCAAGACTAATCGGCATATAGTTTTCATTTGTAAACTTATCACCTTTTTTAAATACGGGTATTACATCAGCACATTTCCACACATCAGGTAGTTTAGATGAATTCAAGGAATTCTGCATGTTTATACTTGACGGTAGACATAAAGAATCCGCACAACTTTTTAGTATGAATGGTGGTAAACCACCACAACCACTTGCAGTTGAAGGATCAATTTGATTTAATTTTTTAAGTACTTTTTCCTGGTAAAAGTAATTAGTTCAATAGGCGGAACGTTTATAATTGGCATTTGCGTAACAGATTCCGAAGTGAAAGTTGATGTAAAGAAATCAGCAAATATCTGAGCAGTTTCTAAGTCATTATTTGATAGTTCTCCTTTGTCATTTTTACACAAGGGAATTCTTATTCTCACGTTATGTGAGAAAATTTCTAATATATATTGGTTCCAGGCAGCTTTGGCGGAAGATAACTTTGGTAGTGGATAATCTGTATCTACCTAAAAAGTGTCTTTCTAGGTGGAGGAGTTAATGGAGTTGTCCAAATAAGGGTTGTGCTCAAAGTTAGTACTATTGGGGAATGATGCGAACTTAAGTCAAAGTGCCTTTGGTGGGCGTAAAATCGAACATGTCAGGAATTTTGTATGGTCTGTTGGCCAGTAGGTTGGTTCCCTAGTTGTCATATAGCTTCTTCTGAATAGTATGAAATAGCGTTCTCTCCTTAGGTGATACAAGCCTGGATCTCTAGGCGGTGTGTTAGACGTTCCAGTTACCTGCCACTAAGAAGCGAGGATCGGTTGGGAGTAAATGATCTTCAAATTCTCCGGTACTGATGGTATGTCTAGGTGGATAATATACAGCTTCTGCCGTCAGTGGTCAAGGAGTAAGTTAATTTTGACTAGGGCTCATTAAATTTTATTTGTCGAGAAAGCCGGTAATTGATAATGTCCATCGCTGATCTGATTATAATGGCAGCGCTAGCATAAGCAGTACCATCAGAATGATTAGCATAGTAGACGTTGTAGGGTGGTATTTTTTATATTAGTAGTGATTGTAGAACGACTTTCGGATATCAGTAGTATGTCTATTTTGTTAAAATTTACAAATAATATTACTTCGGGGATATGATTTTTAGTGTGTTTGAATTTTACACTGCAAGTCATAATGTTGGCATAGCCTTTATCAAGAGATCAAATTAAAAGGTGCTACTTGAAATAACCGAATCGTAAAATTAACTTGTTTTTTCTGCTATCTCCATAAAAAGATCCTATTATAAGGAAATATAAACCATTAAATTAAGAAATTAAAAGAGAAAACCACAATAATAAAAGTTACTTACTAACGAAACGATATACTTCCTATTTCATTTACGATTCAACGGATGTTCAGAAAATATGTTTGAAGAAAATGAAATGAAATGCTATTTATAAGTTAATCAACCTGTTAAATTGTTCTAATTGTACTTGAAGTTTATGAAATTCATTCAGCATCTTGAACGAATAGTACTTTATCATGACAATGTGGGTAACCCTGAATTTTCAGTGACGATGATTAATGTATGGCCTTCTTAAGTCCAACAATGTATTTTATACTCAATTTTAGTAATCAATCGACGATATTTATTGTAAGTACATGAATATAATTATTACGTGTGCAATAAATTACAAGTGTCCTTCAGAAGCATAATAACATGCAGAAAAACATTACCGGCAATTATTTTATGCAATTATGCATTAATGTTTACATAAAATAGTAATTATAAGAAGATCGTATCACGATTCAATTGTCTAATTAGCAAAACTTTTTTAGTTGAAACATTAGAATTGGTTAAGCTGTATTCGTTTCAACTTTTAAATTTATTTTATTTATTCGTATGATGCATTATTTTCATTATTGTATTGTGATGGAAGTGATATGTATGGAGTCCTAGTAGATCAGTATAAACCAACACAGTGTGCAATTGTGGATTGGTTCGTCTTGACAAACCATTTGCTTCAAGGTTTAGGAAAACCACTAAACTTAAACATGCCAACCCTTACCCACCTTAGTATTCATATGTAATAATATTGATTAAGTGTGTAAACAATTAGAAGGTAACAGCATAGCTATTGCATGACGACATATGTGACAAAGCGCCGTATGGACAAAACACCGAAATTTGGCACTAATTTAGAATTTGTACCCAAATAGATTTGATGTAATACCGATTTTTTAAAGTGGGGGCGCCAACTTGAGCTCAAACTAGCACTCCCACTATGTCAAAATAACATTTTAACAACACAATTAAATAACTTGAATTAAACACTAATTTGTCCCACAATGATTTTTACATAATCTTAATGATTAGTTAATAATCATTGTTTTACCCATGTGAAGTTGGCCATAAATCCATCCACAAAATTACTGGTTAGGCTTTGTAAATATAATCTATATTACAACAATTAATCAACACAAGTTGCTTTTATTTTAACATTTGTTTATGCAAAAATTGTTTTAACAAGTTTGCAGAACACAAATTTCTTTTTCATAGTGTTCGCGTGAATTACTTTTTGCGAATATAACAATAAATAGTAAAAAACAAAAAAAAAGAAGAAAAAGACGCCAGTAGAAATGGAGGAAATTCTAAAAATGGAAGAAATAAAAAAGCGAACTCAAGATGGAAATAGCAAAAATGACGAAGAAATGAAAGAAGAGTTCAGGCGGCTTAAAGAAAAATGGCAAGAAAAGGAGAAGGTATGGAAAGAGGAAAAGGAAATAATGGAATGCAGAATCAATAGAATGGAAGAAAAATTGGAGAAACAAGAAAAAGAGAAGAAAAAAATTGAACATAGTGATAAAAGGTCTGGAGGAAGGAATAGGGAAGATAAGGAAAAGGTAGAGAAATGGATAGAAAAAAAATTACAAATACAGACAAAAAATAGAACAAGTGTACATAGTGGGAAGGAAAAAAACAAACAAGTAGTGATTGCAAAAATGCCAAATTGGGAAGCAGAAACAAGAAATTATGCACCAAAAGAAAAACTATATGGAACAAGAGTAGTAATAGAGCATGATTTAACATGGAAGCAAAGAAGAACACAAATTAAGTTAAGGGAAATGGCAGATAAACTAAAAGAAGAAGAAAAGGTAGTCAAAATAGGGTACAAAAAACTTATTATTAATAATGTAGTACATTTATGGGATGAAGAGAACGAGAATGTAAAAATAATAAATCCAAAAACGGGTAGAAGAAAGGAAACTGGATGGAAAACTGGTAACAACAATGGGCATGAACAGGAAAAATGAGACGGAAAAAGAGTAGACCAGGTAAAAAAAAGGCCATGAAAAAAGGACAATGTACAATGGACGGAAGGAGAAGGAGGAATATGGAATGAAACAAGGAACAAAAGGTTTTATTCTGGAATATGGCTGAGATAAAGAATACGGGACAGGATTTCTGAATATGTAAAGGAGTTCGAGATGGTGAGACTGGTAGAAACCTGATAGAAGAGAAGGAGTGGAAAATGGAAAGATAAGATGCCAGAGGAGTATGATTGAAGGTACAGTTTGCGGAGAGAAAAGAGGAAGAGCAAGTGGCGGGATAATAACGGGGATGAGGAAAGAATGGGGCTGCAAAGAAGAAGGGGAGGGAACAAAAGCAAGGTGTAGAAAAGATACATAAAGACGGGCCAAGGAGAAAGCTACACGATAATAACGATATATGGGAAGGAGATGGGGAAACAAGGAAAAATATAGAGGAAGAATTGGAAGAAGGGGAGAAGGGAAATTAATAAATGGAGGGGATTTTAATGCGAGGATAGGAGAGGAAGGGGGAATGATGGTAAGAAGAGAAGAAGTAAAGACGATATCAATGGACAAAAGATAAACGGACAGGGTAAAATTTAATCGATTTGTGCGAAGACAGAGGAAGAACAATTCAAATGGAAACATGGAAGAAGGGGGGAGAGGGGATTATATGTTTGTGAGTGAAAGGGGGGAATCGATAATAGACTATTTCCTCTAAAAGTTAGAGTTACGGGCGACATTATAGGCCATACGTAGAGTTCGTTCGAGGATAGACTTGAAGATGTTCGCATGAATCAATTTTTAGACAAATTTAGTAATAATTTTTTTAAATATCAAACAACAAAAATGATAATATCTGGATTAGAAGGTGTTTACGGAGATAACTTTTAAAATTTTTATGCAAATTTTACATTGTAAAAAAAAAAAAAAAATTTTAAAAATCTTTCATAACATTTGACACTTTCAAATCAAACATTTTCGTTTTGAAACATATTACCGTTTTCATTCTTTAATGTGTTGTTTATTATTATAAAAAGTATTTATCGTTAAATTTGCTTAAAATTGATCCACGCGAACACCTTCAAATCCATCCTCGAACATACTGTAGGTGTAGACTATAATGTATTATATTTTCGCGTTAAAACACATTAACATTTTTTATTCTTTGATATGTTGTTTATAATTATAAATACTATTTCTTCCTAAATTTGCCTAAAAATGCACCCTCATACGTAATTTAATTGTACCGTCGCAGATTTTTTATGTTGGTCATTGTAAACTAGTTCTCATAACCCTGGCAACAAATTACCCCAAAGTGCCGTTAAGGTGTGACCATTTTTAATCTAAATGTAAAAATTCAGAAAAAATATTGAACACTCGCAATATAGTCCAGTCAAAAGAGATAAGTGAGTGGAACTCGTGTATACTGTCGATTTTTTTCACGTAAATTAAGTTTAGGCCGTTAGGAATAACATATCAAAAAGTTGACATCGACACTGTATGGGAACATTTCGCAATTTGTTAATTAAGGTCAAAATCTTCAGTTTTTGGCTTCTATCTTTTAAGGTTAGGTCGGATAAAAACATGTTAAAAGGGAAAGTTGTCCGTTAGGATCTCAGCTATTTTATCCATAGCAAAAAAATTTAAAAAATACGTAAAGAACCGTAAAAATCGTAAAAATTCGTAAAAATTAAAATGCGTATAATTGAATAATGAAAAGTCGTAGAGCGATGATATTGGTGAAAGTATTGCACTCGTGGGTACAATAAGTGTGTAAAACCCGAGCGCACCAAGTGCGATAGTTTCTTTTATAAAGAATTGAAAGTTTCAAATGTCACTGGCTGGGATATTTCCAGCATTGGCGAAATAGTTGCTGGAACTCGGGAGCGTGGTAATTTTGCTTCACTTATATTCCTCTCTTCTTTTCTCTTTTATTCTCTGCTTTGTCTTCTTTCGGTTATATATTTTTCCATACCCTGTATACAGATTTTGTTTGCTAACTTGTTTAGGATTTCGTATAGGTCTCTGTTACTTATTATATTTTGATATTTTTATTTTTAAGTCTCTCCTCTCTTTTTTTTGTCCATTCGTGATTATCAGTACACTCCTCTTTCACCGTATGTACAAATATCAGTTTGTGTTATTTTTTGTGTTTTAGTGTAACTCGGATACGGTCCATGTTCTGAAATAAAATGTATCAATCCTCGTGATGGATTGAAGTACTCCATCTTCATTCTTCCTTCTATGCTTGCCATTCTTCCATAGATTTTTCTGCTATTTGGTTTATGTCTGTAATGTCAGTTTTTATGATTTCTTTTACTTTCTTACATTTCCTTTTTGTACTAATAAGTTGCCGCTCTTTCTTTATTTTAATGTCTAGAGGACATAGCTCAACTATCACTTGAATTGCATCAAGTGATGTTGTCCTATATGCCCCTATAAATCTTAATAACATTGTGCGTTGTGCCTGATTTACTTTTTGTTTAGGCTTCACCAAAAGTAACCTATCGACCGAAAAAATCGCTCTATGTTTTTACTTTATCTAATGGTATTTGGTATTCCCTTTATGCAAGGGTTGGTATTTTTAGTAATTTTGATCGCCTTGTCACATTTATTTTCGATATGTTGCGTGAAAGTTAGTTATACCTAAATATTAATAAAATTTATTTCTTGTCATCGTTTGTGTTCCTATTTTGATTGTTAAATTTCGTTGTGCCGCCCCTTTTACTATAACGTATTGGTTTTTTCTTATGAAATAAATAATTTGTTATCCTCGCACCATGTCATTATCTTCTTTATGGAGTTTGTCGCTCTTTTCGTAACTTCGTTTCTGGATTTTCCTTTTATGATGACCGCATGGTCGTCTGCAAAAGCTATAATTTTATCTATATCTTCATACTTTTCCGATTTTTCAAGAAGATCTTCAATTACGATGTCCCAAAAGGTAGGACTACAGACTGAACCTTGCGGGCACCCTTTTGTTATGGATTTATGAAAGGAATGGGTAGGTGTATATTAGATATCCTTTTTCGCAAATAATTTTGTTTTAAAAAATGTAATCATTTTTATTCTTGGATATGTTACAATTTTAAAATCTATTTATTGCGCGAACACCTTCAAATCCGCATTTGACTATACTCTACGTATGAACTATAATGTCGTTATTTTGTGACAAAATATTTTTGTTTTAAAAATACTCACTTTTTTGTTTACATTCTATTTATAATTATATGGTATTTTTATTGATTAAATTATTATCGATCTTATTATTAATACAATTTTTTATAAAACGTGTTTAATTTATTTTCTAAATGTTATTTTCTTTAAAAATTGTATTATAATATCAATAATGAAGTTAATAAAAAAATAGTGCAATCCGAATCGAACCCTGGTTAGGGAGCGCAAACTATTACTAGGGAGAACTTAACGAATTCGTACACGAATGCAACTTATTAAATGAAAATGAATTCGGCTAATAAATAGAATTTTATAAAAAAATAACTTGTTTATTGATTTTTACTAAAATACGCTTTGAGTGCCCACTATTATCGCATCAATTTATTATATTTTATCTATTTAAGAACTTACGTTGTTATATTGTGTTCGAATTGCCAGGAAAAAGATATACGTTAATTTCTAATTTAACATAGAAGACACAGGTATAATCCTTTTATCGTGTGGTGTCGGGTTTATTTTTTTATTTATGGTTAAATTTGCATAAAAAGTAACAATAATAAAAATGTGAAAGAATAAAATTGTTAAAATAAAAAGAATTGAATAAAAAATTACAACACTACTAGTTAACCCTTGTTTGACCAATTGCGTTAATAAATTCACAAAATGATAAAAAGAATAAATCAAAATCGTTAACAATTCTGTTGAAATTTCGCATCATCCTGTTTATAGGCGCATTAGCACCAACGTTTGTTCTAATAGTATTAAGGTGAAAGGTGGGTTTGTTTCTGGTATACACTGTAGGTACATGCCATTGTATGCATGATAATAAATATGAACTGTCAATTAAATTCATGACCATTCTACCAATAAACATTAAGTCAGATCTATTTCTTCTGGCAACGAGTGTATCAAGACTGAACTGGCTATTTAAAAAACTTTGATCGATTCCACAAGGTGGATAAATGGAGAGCACCTTTAAATACAAATATTTTACAAAACGTCTCTGCACACTTTCAAGATGAGAAGATTGACAATTAAAGACAGAAAACCAAACAGAAGAGCAGTACTCAAGACGAGAACGTACTAACGAAAAGTATAAACTCCTAAGCGTAATGATACTAGTAAACTGCCCTGTATTACGTATTAGAAACCCAAGACATTTTAAAGATGTTCGAACAATAGAATTAATATGGGCATTGAAGTTAAGTTTGTGATCAAATATGATACCTAGATCTTTCACTGATTCCAATTTATCTAATGTAATACCATTGATTTTATAGGGAAATTGCAGTACATTATAACATTTTGAGAAAGACATTACATTACATTTAGAAATATTAAGTTCCAATCCATTATTTACGCACCATGCAGATATATTAATCAAATCACTCTGCAATAAGCTGCAGTCTATGCTTCTATAGAGTTTTATATCATTCAGCGTATAAAAGAAACTCGCTATTATTGATGCAGTTAGAGATGTCATTAATGTATACTAAAACAAAAGCGGCCCCAAGTTAGAACCTTGAGGAACGCCACACGATTGCACAAATGCGGTTGATTTAAAACTTGCTGCCTATTAGTTAAGTACGACTTGAAAAAGTGTAGAGTTTTTACCGAGCAACCAAGAGAATTTAGCTTAGAAAGTAATATACTGTGTATTATCTTGTCGAAAGCTTTAGACATATCCATGTACACAACATCAACCTGACCACGTTTATCTAAGTAATTTGATACATATTGGGTCAAACAAGACAAGTTTGTTAAAGTAGATCTGCCTTTCATAAATCCATGTTGCTTGTCTGTAATAATATGCCTCAACGATGGATATAATTGACTATAGATAATGCTCTCAAAATCTTCGCAAAATTAGATATTATAGATATGGGGCGGTAGTTGGTGACACACGCAGGATCGCCTTTTTAAAACCGGACATATTCTTGAAAGTTTCCAAATATCTGGAAAACCACCTGTATTTAAAGATTTATTAAACAACAATAAAAGCGGTTGGGACAACACGGACAAACAGTCCTTAATTAAAAATGCAGGTATGCCATCCAACCCAGAGCACATATTAGATTTTAATTTTTATGGCAATGAAGAGATCGTCCTCAGTGGCAGAGACGTTACGTATAATAGAAAAACTATCTGAAAATGGCGTTTCATATGTACTATTAGCAGTATTATTGTAAAAACGCTTGAGAAATAATTTTTGAAACCTTCTACTATTTCACGTGGAGACGTCAAGCTTGCATTTTGATAACTCATAGTATTCGGAACCTTTGATACGGATCCATGCTTGCTGCGTACATAATTCCAAAACCCTTTCGGATTAATAGCAAATTCAGTTTGAATTTTGTTTATATAGTTACAGTAATCACGGTTTATTATAGTTTTCACTTCACGCCTAATTATTCAAAACTTATTGTAATAATAAGGTGATCTGAACTTTTTATACAATCTGTAAGAACGATTCTTATCTTTAATTTTGCGTTTTAAATTATAAGAAAACCAACACGGATAAACACCGGTAGAGGATTTTAAAGTTGGAACAAATTTATCAAGTAATAGGTATAGCTTATCGTAAAAAGCCCGACACATATCATTTACATCATCAAACTTATTATCATATAAGAAAGACCAATCAGTACAACCCAGCTCTTGATATAAATTCATAAAATCAGCTTTACGAAAGTTATAAAGTTTTGTACCATCGCTAAAGGAAAATGTTTGATCCTTTTTCCTGAAAATGATACAGTGATAGAAAGGGCAGGGTGATACGGATCAATTTCAACTAGTGGGAAAGATTCTTGTTCAACTTCAAAATTGAGATTTATTGCATTGTTCAATACAAGATCTAATAGCCTATCTGTACTATTTTGACATTGTTAATCTGGACTAAGTGTAGATAATTTATTGTATTATTTAATAACACGCTTTTGGTATCATTGGTAGACGCAACGAAGTCCGGTACATTAAAGTCTCCAACAATAATTACATTGTCCAACCATGACGTATATTCTTCAAGTAATTCAAAAAATGGCGAAAATCATTTAAGGACAAATTAGGGAATGTAAATTACGAAAATATTTACTACAACAAAGACTGAGAGAGAAATTTTACAGCCTACTATATCGACTAAGGCAACTGAAGTAAAGTGATCTAAATTCAAAGATGTAATATTTGTGGGTTTGGTGGCAATTAGTACTCCACCACCTTTGGAACAAGCAGTGACTGTAAAATTCTATCTGAATCCACGCGAACAGTATGAAAAAGGCTCTTAAAAGGTATAAGTGTATTCTGTAAATTTGTTTAAACAGTTTTTGTAAAAACAATTGTTAAAATAAGAACAATTTGTGTGGATTAATTGTTGTTTTAGTAGTTATAAACATTTAACTCAATATAGATAATATTTACGTAGCATAACAGTAAAATCTTTTATGGCTGGATTTACATATGGGTAACAAAATTTATTTTTAACTAATTATTGAGATTATGGAAAAACCATTGTGGGTCCAAATTAGTGCTGTGTTGTTGAAATTTGATTTTGAGCTCAAGTTACATCGGGGTGCTAGCTTTAGCTCAAGTTAGCACCCTCACTTTAAAATCGGTATTACAGTGATTTTATTTGGGTACAAATTCTAATTTTTGGGTACAAATTAGTGCTAAAAATTGTCATCCTTTTTTTTAATT
Organism: Abscondita cerata; assembly: GCA_030710515.1. Classification (NCBI taxonomy): domain Eukaryota; kingdom Metazoa; phylum Arthropoda; class Insecta; order Coleoptera; family Lampyridae; genus Abscondita; species Abscondita cerata. The sequence goes on along the minus strand of JALBCR010003589.1, from coordinate 76,891 downwards.
TGCACAAAGTGCCTACTTTACCGACGTCGAAAATGCTTCTGTGGACAAAACGCCGAAAATGTTTCTGTGGACAAATTCCCAATTATACTTTTGTGGACAAATCGTCGAAAATGCTTGTGTCAAGTAGTACTATACGTTGGCTTGAAAGACTTTCGCTCGAAAATTTGTCAAATTTCCGGTAGTATTCAACAAGTATGATGTATGACAACAACTTAAATTAATTAAAACAAATCTTACGTGAAGAAAAAGTTTGTTTTTGAAATTATTATTGTGAATGTAATTTTTTTAAAGAAAGAAATTGTAATTTTTGGCGATTTGTTCACAGTAACATCTTCGGCGATTTGTCCACAAAAGCATTTTCGGCGTTTTGTCCGCAAAAATGTTTTCGACGTTTTGTTCACGGATTCAGTTGAAGTTCGGGGACGACGCCAGGCTACGATCGCTAAGGCGTCGTTTGTTTAGTTTTAAGCATTTTGACCCACATTCGGCGATTTGTCCATTCGGCGCTTTGTCCGGACCCACACAAGACAATGACGAAATAAATAATAGGATAATTAAATCGCAAACAAAATAATGGAAAAACAGATAATCAGGTATAAAAATAATAAAAGATGAAACTTTTTAAATAAGTGAACAAGATGTTCGAATACTATACTAAGCACGTCAATTTCAGAAAATTCTTTTGTTTCGATTGGAACTTCTGTTTAAATAGGATGTTTTTTAAAATTACTTGAACAGTAATTTTAATGGTGAAACGATTGTTTTCAAAAATTACCCACGGTTCACGATATTATATCCATAACGACGCCAAATCAAACAAAACTCGAATAAATACTTGGAAAATATTAATAAAGACTATCCCTACGCAGAGTTCAAATTACTCAAAGCAACTTTAATTAGGTTCAAGCCTAAATAGCTATTTGATTTAATGAAACACGATTTCTGTCGTATACAAAATTACAAAATTAATTTAAATTTGAACATCATCAACGAGTAAAATTTATTTGATTGATCATAAATTAAATTTTAATTCCAAGCACTTATAACGAACTATTAAATAATTATTTTGTAAGCAAACTGTTTGTTAATAAATATTAAAACGAAACACCTTTGTCAATTCCGTAATACTATTAGTAAATGATGCCCTCGCGTGTTTCTCAGAACTTTCAACGCTCTTTTATAATTAACGTTTTCCCTAATCAGTGACTAATAATAAAATATCCCTGACTAGGGCTCCTTAACTTATTTAAATATACATAATTTGTTTGAAGTGAAAGTATAAGCGCTGTATAAAAATAGTTCAAATAAAAGTTCTTGAGGATAGAATTTGCAATTTATAATTAACATTCTTTAAGTGTAAATAAATATCAGGTCATTCTCGAAAGGATAAAGAAGATAATGAGGCGTGCTAGTAAAGTAATATTTATTCCATATAATCTAATTGACATTAGGTTTTCTATTATAACCGTTTTTGTATAATTAATAATCTTGAAGGCATTTTTAACACAAAAAATTGCACGGGATCACCGTATCTCAGCCATTCTTTATCGAATTAACTTTTATTTTAATACAATGTGTATAAGAATATTATTTAAAATATACTATACATATATAGAAAGAGGCTTTGTGTTGACGTTTAAATTGACATTGCTTCATTGACACGTGTGTAACATGTTGTACGAGAAACGTATTTAGGAGTATTTACCGCAATTAAAGCATTAAAGTTGAAGAATGAAATGCTAAGAAAAATGTTTCAAAATTTATTGGCTTCGAACACAATGTAGTACGCTAACTGCATTATTGTTTAATGAATAATTTACGTTAAGTTTTAAATTTGACATCGGCAGGTATACAATTAAATTTTAAACTAATGAACTGAAGAGTATATTTCATCAAATATTAACTACCAGCAAGTTCGTAAACCGTATATTTTATTGAAAGTAATTATACGGTATAATAATTAATAATAAATAAATTAATCAGATTTTGTAACAGCAACCTGAACTTCTTGAACCGGGGTCACTTAGACCTAGATCCAGTCATAAAAGGAATTTTAAAGTGAACGAGTGCATTAATTTTTAGGCAAGTTTCGTAATGAATAGGATATAAACAACATTAGAAAGAATTAAAATATTAATGTATTTTAAAACGAAAATACTTGATCTTAAAGTTACCACTGCGCCCGACTTCATAATCCGTAAAAAGAATATTGGAATCTTTTCTAGAGCATTAAGTTTTAAGTAAATTTAGCAACAAATAGTTTTTGAAACAAATATATTTTTAATGTAACAAATAATATTTCATGTAAATAAAGATATACATTCATTTGTAAGTAAATTTCAATAAATTGATTATTATTATACAACATTTTAAAAAACGTAATAATTTGAACCGCTACACAAGACGTCATTATCTGGATATATTAATCTTATGGCAAATTTAACATAGATGGAATACATAATAATAAACAACATATTTAAGAATATCAACATTTTTTTAAAAAAAATTTTATCTCAAATTACCGATACCCGCGATGTCAAAATCCGTAAATAGAGTACGTTCGAGGACAAAATTAAAAGTTTTTGCATGTATTTAGCTTTAGGCAAATATTGCAATCAATATATTACATAATTATAAAGAGTATGTTTAGGAATTAAAATATGAACATTTTTTAAAACTAAAATATTTGATTTCAAAGTTATTTCCACGCCCGACGTACTACTAGTCCGTAAATAGAGTACGTTCTAAGTAGGGCATATTTGGAAGTATTCGCTTGTATTTATATTTGGTCAATTTTAAAAATTAATAACGTAATTATAAAGAGTATATTTAAGAATTAAAATATCAACACTAAAATATTTGCTTTCTAAAGTTATTCCTACGCCCGACGTCATAATCTATATCAATAGAGTTCAAGTGCAAATTTGAAAGTGTTTGTCTGGATTTGTCTATATAGGCAAATTTTCCAATAAAAGATTACAAAATTATGAACAATATATTTAAGAATTAAAATATCGACATTTTTAAGGAAATATTTGCCCTCAAAGTTACCGTTACGCCTGACGTCATAATCCGCATGGATTAATCTTGAGAGTAAATTTAGCAAGAAATATATTACATAATTATTAACAACATGTTAAAAAATGTTAGCATTTTCTTAAACAAAAATCTTCATCTCAAATTACAACTACGTGCGATGTCAAAATCCGTATATAGGACAAAATTAAAATAGAAAAAAAATCGTAGAGGTGAATTCGAAAATCTTCGCATGGATTCATCTTAAGGTAAATTTACCAATAAATTCAAAGTCGTACAATTAAAATGCTACTATTTTTAAAGTGAAAGTTATGATTTCAAAGCTACTGCTATACATGGTAAAAATTAGAGTACCTTCAAAGGAAGAATTTGAGATTAATATTTAGTTAAATTTAGGAATAGATGTCAATGTCGGAAAATGTCATAATCAATTTGAATTTATGATTTTCTTTTAACATAATAAACAAATTTAAATTATAAATCTCGTTGAAACATGTTTGTTGAGAAAATATCTCGAAAATGTTATCCATAGAAGCACTAAGATTTTTGTTAAAATCTTATTTGTACAGGTGACCCAATAAGACTCTTCCTCGGCCATATCTCGGGAACCGTTCGTCGTATGACTTTGGTGTAAAAAAAATATTAGGTAAATCGGCCATGAAGAATCGCAGGAAAATATTTTCAAGTTTTAAAAATGACCACCAGAGGGCGTAACTGCCATCTTAAATTTTTAAATTGCATTTTCTATAAATTTCGCATAATAAACAAAAAATGTTTTTTACATTTGTAAAGAGAACCAGTTTATCTATCATTTTCGTAAAAACAAAAGTTTAGTTATTTCAAAAACAAAGATGGCGGGGGGTGTTCAATTGTTTTTGCAATAACCTGCTTTAACTTCTTAACGGTTTGACCGATTTTAACAAATTTGGTATCGTTGAAAAGAGCATTATAAGCAATAAGAATCAACCAAAATATAGTTATTTTAGTTGAATCCTTCTCCACCAGGGGGCTAGTTTTGACACCATGACCCAAATTAAAAAAAATCAAATGGAATGATATGACTTTTCTTTATGACAAAGTAGCCAAATAACATCCAAATAGGCCAGTAAAAACAATTTTTTTAAAATCTCGTAAGATGTTAAAGAGACAATTGTGAGTCTAAATAGAATTCATTTAGGTATTATTTAAAAAATATATATCATCAGAACATTCATGTTGCTCCAAAGGGACTAAACGCATTTTGAACTTATTGTCACTTTAATATTACTCTCGTAATTCTAACCTTTAATTTAAAAAGTAAGCCTAAAAACCTAAATAGGTATACTATATCCGAATTCGAATATGTTAGACCATATATTTTGGAACCATTTACAAAGATTCTTTGTAAAATTTGATGCCCCAAATCTAGTACTTTGCGTAAAGTTTTAAGCTGTTTTTTTGCAATATGGTGTGTGGTCTTGGAAAAAAGAAAGATAGATAGGTAGTTCAGTTCATCTTTGCCAAAAAAATATAATATATTTGAAAATTAAAAAGTATAAGGTATAACTTTTTAATCGCAATAATGAAAAACAAGGTAAGTCTTGGCTTGGTTTTAAAGTAAAGTAAAAGCACCCTACACTTTAGGCCTTGGAAAATTAAACAAATGGAACACGATGCATTATAAAATGATAGTCTTAATTTTGTAAATTATTTTGTGTGTTTACATTCAGAAAGTGCAGTTTTTTGAATTTGTAATCTTTTTTAAATGCCGATTTCTAACCAAGAAGCATTTAATATGCTGGCGATCTATTTTGAATGTTTTCAAAATGGGATCGCTGCTCGCACCTTCTATTTGCGATATCCGAATCGACCGTGATACCATCGCCGCGTGTTTGTGTGTTTAGCCCAGCGCCTGTTAACAACGGGTAGCATCCGTAGACCTGTCATGAATCGGAGAAATAGGCAAAATAACGAACAAAATGTTATTAATATCCTGGCATCTATAGAAATCAATCCCCAAATTAGTACTAGAGAAATTTCTCGAGACTTGGGTATTCCTCAAAGTACGGTTCATCGCATTATTCAAACCCAGAGGTATGTAAGAGGTATACCTCTTTTTATAAAGTTTAATCTATTTTACACTCAAATTATAAACCCCCATGTTTTTTACATTTTTGCTATTTTAGGCTACACCCCTACCATATCAACTTACACCAAGGCCTTACTCCTCCGGTTTCGACCGAAGGATAGATTTTGCCACTGGCTATTAAACATGGTAGCAGAAAATCCTCAATTTCTGTCAAATGTGTTGTGGACTGACGAAGCCACTTTCGGTAGTAATGGGCAATTGAACTTACATAATGCGCACTTTTGGGCCCGAAATAATCCGCGCTGGTTTGGAGAAGTCCAGCATCAAGGGAGATATAGTGTAAATGTTTGGTGTGGGATAATTGGAGGGCGGGTTGTTGGTCCGTTTATTTTGGACGGAGCATTAAATGGTCGAACATACCTACATTTCTTAGAAAATGTTCTTCCAATTTTAATGGATGATATTCCGCTGGACGTCCGCCAAAATATGTTTTTCCAGCATGATGGTTGTCCCGCCCATTATGCCCTTGCTGTTCGCCAGTATTTAGATGCCACCTTCCTGACCGTTGGATCGGAAGAGGAAGCCTGTTCCCTTGGCCTCCAAGGCAAGTTTTTTTAATGTTATTCGCCGTAAAATTGCTTCAGTATTTAACACAAGAATCTTTGGATGTTGCATTTTGGAATGATTCTGTTTATAATTGCGCACATATTAAAACTTATTAAATATTTCAAGGTCTCCCGATTTAACCTGCCTTGATTTTTATCTCTGGAGAAAATTAAGGATATAGTCTTAGCAACAAGGCCAACTTCCCGCGAGGATATGATTGCAAGAATCAGGAATGCCATCTTGAACATCCCAAGAGCTGAAATTGATAATGCTGTTCTTTCAACACATCAGCGTCTTCAGATGTGAATCTAAAATAACGGAGGCCATTTTGAACATCTGGGTCGCGATTAGATCCCTTTTTTTTTCCTTTTATGGGTTTTATTAAAAACGGTTCTTTTAGAACCACAGACCATGAATGTTCTGATGATATATATTTTTTTAAATAATACCTAAATGAATTCTATTTAGACTCACAATTGTCTCTTTAACATCTTATTCATTTTGTAGTAAATTTTTAATAGTTTTAAAAAATTTACCGCGCGGTCCTCGATCTTCAAACATCCATTATTCTCATTTCCCCAATATTTGAGGTTAGGAACGAGATTTTGAAAAATGGTTTTCACTGGCCTATTTGGATGTTATTTGGCTACTTTATCATAAAGAAAAAGTCATATCATTCCATTTGATTTTTTGATTAATTAAAATTTGGATCATGATGTCAAAACTAGCCCCCTGGCGGAGAAGGGTTCAGCTAAATTAACTATATTTTGCTCTTTTCAACGATACCAAATTTGTTAAAATCGGTCAAACCGTTAAAAAGTTAAAGCAGATTATTGCAAAAACAATTGAACACCCCCCGCCATCTTTGTTTTTGAAATAACTGAACTTTTGTTTTTACGAAAATGATAGATAAACTGGTTCTCTTTACAAATGTGAAAAAAATTTTTTGTTTATTATGCGAAATTTATAGAAAATGCAATTTAAAAATTTAAGATGGCAGTTACGTCCTCTGGTGGTCATTTTCAAAACTTGAAAATATTTTCCTGCGATTTTTCATGGCCGATTTACCTAATATTTTTTTTACACCAAAGTCATACGACGAATGGTTCCCGAGATGTCTTATTGGGTCACCCGGTACAGTTTTAAATGCAATTATGGTACTGCGCAAAATTTACAGACGACGCAAGCAATATAATATTAATTTGAATATTTTGATCCATTATCAACGCAACAACTTTCGATTCATTTATTGTAAGTTATTACTAAATTCAAATTTATTAAGATATTTTTGTTTTGTTTTAAGATTCGAAAAGTATGCAAAATATGGTTTGCAGAAATTAAAATTACTATAAAATTAATATTTCATAAATATCCTATCGCCAAATAGTCTTAGCGCAGAAAGTTTATGGCCCCAAGACGTACTAGCGCTGAAAAGTCTTTGGAGGAGTGAAAATGACGGGGAACAAACCGGTTACGTAAACGTTACATTCTATTTCACACAACAAAACTTGGGTAGAATTTGCTAAACTTGGAATTTAGAGTTTTTTTTATAATACCATTTTAGATAAATAATTTTGGAGATAGGTAATTACGTGACTTTTATGTAATAATTTTTTTTACAATGAATCCTTTTTATATATTTTTTAGCTAAAACAAAAACAAAAGCCGGTGGTATTGACACATGTAGAACGATATAATAGTTTTAGAGATACATCGAAGTAAATCTGACGATTTTACCAAAAAGTTTCGGGTTTCTATTTGTAAAGTGAGATTTATGTAAGACAGCTGAGAAATGAGAATTTGGATCAATATTTATATTTATGTTATATTTTTATTTTCTAAAGTAGAGCAGTTTTAATCCAGCATCTCGCCAAAACTGGCTGAGGAGGCAAAGAAACGGTTTTAATTTATTTGTGATAAGCCTGAACTCTGATTGTCAAAACTGTCAAAACGATTTTTCTTTGTATCGTTGATTGAAAAATTTGGAAAAATGCGCATATGAATAAAATGTAAAAATTTCCCTGACATACCGTGTGTAAAAGCCAAATGGAATAAATTCATTATTTCTCTTACTGTACATATTTTTGAAAAAACCCGAAACACGTCAAACTTAAATCATAAAATGACATTCTATCACGTGAAATTTTCATCCCTACCATCAACCCCCTTCGAATGACAGGTGCAACCCTAATTTTTTAATGGGAAGTATAGGCTTGTGATACATCGTTTGAAAGGTCTCTTCTTTCCCTGTACAAAAGTGTTATCTGTTTTCATTTTATTGCAGGAATTAAAAAAAATTATGATTATACCGAAATTTGCTATAATACAACAATAAACGAGAATGTAATTAAACAAAGAAAATAAAAATAAAAGTCAATGAAGTAGATGTTCAAAATGCTCCCCGCGAACTTCTTGGCAGCATCCTAATCTTAAATAAAAATGTCTTCTCACCTTGCTTAGCATATCAGGCGTGACCGACGAAATCGCGAGCGTTATTCGTTGTCTTAAGTCATCTAGATCAAGCGGTTTAGTTTGGTAAACAACATTCTTCACATATCCCCATAAAAAGAAATCTAATGGGGTAAGATCAGGAGATCGTGCTGGCCATTCTATAGATCCTCGCCTCCCTATCCACCTATCCGGAAATGTGGCATCGAGGTACTGCCGGACATTGCGTTGGTAATGTGCTGGTGCTCCATCCTGCTGAAACCATATCGTATTTGCTGGAAGTCTACGGTTTGTTGGATTCGGATATAAATTTGCCAAATTTGGGACGACATCATTTTGAAGTAATGCTAAATAATTAGCGCCATCCAAATTTCCGTCAATGAAAAAAGGACCAACGACATGGTTCCCAACAATCCCTGCCCAAACATTCACCTTTTGAGGGTATTGCGTGCGTTCTTCTCTCGTCCAGTGAGGATTTTCCGTTGACCAGTAGCGACAATTTTGACGGTTAGCATGACCGTGAAGTGAAAAACTACACTCATCCGAAAACATAACATTTTCTAATAGGATAGTATTGTTATCCAACATGTCCATCATTTGCTCACAAAAATGTATTCTTCTATCAAAATCGTCTTCCGTGAGCTCCTGAGTAGGTACCAGTTTGTAGGGATGCATTTTGTTTTCTTTCAATATGGTATGTATTGATGTATGACTAACATTTAATGTTGCGGATGCTTGTCTAGTCGAAGTATGTGGGTTTTCCTCAAAGAGAAGCATCACATCTAGTTTGTTATCTTCATCTAGTGCATTGGCAGCTGCTTTTTTCATCTGCCTTACATGTCCAAACTCGCGAAACTGCTTTTCTATTTTGCTGATTGTCCCTTGGGATATAGGCGGCAAATCCGGAAATTTCACATGAAATAGGCGAACTACTTCCTGTTGCGTTCGGGTATTATCACCATAACCAATCATTTGTAAAATTGTTATTTTATGCATTTCTGTTAATCTAACCATTTTTCTGAATTTAGTTAACGAACCTCAAACAAAAATTATACCTAATACAGATTAATGACAACTTGCTAAACAAACAATTTTAAACAAACTGATGTTGCCGTGGAAATTGTTCACTGTATTCTTAATTGATAATTCCCAAAAAACATGCTGATACATTTTCTGCTTATACTTCCTTATCATCAAGACCTAAACGGAAGATAAGACAACGAATAACGCTCGCGATTTCGTCGGTCACGCCTGATATGCTAAGCAAGGTGAGAAGACATTTTTATTTAAGATTAGGATGCTGCCAAGAAGTTCGCGGGGAGCATTTTGAACATCTACTTCATTGACTTTTATTTTTATTTTCTTTGTTTAATTACATTCTCGTTTATTGTTGTATTATAGCAAATTTCGGTATAATCATAATTTTTTTTTAATTCCTGCAATAAAATGAAAACAGATAACACTTTTGTACAGGGAAAGAAGAGACCTTTCAAACGATGTATCACAAGCCTATACTTCCCATTAAAAAATTAGGGGTTGCACCTGTCATTCGAAGGGGGTTGATGGTAGGGATGAAAATTTTACGTGATAGAATGTCATTTTATGATTTAAGTTTGACGTGTTTCGGGTTTTTTCAAAAATATGTACAGTAAGAGAAATAATGAATTTATTCCATTTGGCTTTTACACACTGTATATTCACTGTAATACCGATTTTTAAAGTGGGCGTGCTAACTTGAGCTCAAAGCTGACACACCCACTATGTCAAAATCAAATTTCAACAACACTACTATACAGATTGAATTAGGCGCTAATTTGAACCCAAAATGGTTTTTCCATAATTTTAGTTAATCAATTCTTACTCCATATCTTATAAATAAAGTTTTAACACTCCTTTTTTGTTCATTTTCTTAAAGAATTAGAGTTAGTACGTTATAATGAAGCAAAAAATTTTGGCCGACCGAGTCGGCCGACCTCCCAGCCATTTTGTATGTCAACCGACCTGTCCGATTTTTACAAAACTTTCCACGTGACTCTTATTTATAATACCGCAGATATGATTAGATTTTGGGCATAATCAATCGAGCCGAATGGGTTGTTAACCTACACAGGTTTTATAATGTTCGAAATATTTAGAAAAAATATTCGTTCTACACAAAAGGTTATGGGGAAAAGTTCTTCAAAATTTTATTGTTTATAACTTTAGCTTGAATTATTTTTTTTTCTAAAACGCTAATTTTGTCTACAACGAATAGTTTTTTTTCTATCAAAATTATTGAGTTACGACTCTGTCAGACGTTTTGTTTATCTACCAAAATGCTTTATGTCGCCGCACACTTTCCATACTCTTTTACATGTTTGTTAGTATTGTATCGATGAGGAGTGTTAGAGTACATTTAGACCTTTGAAGAAGTTTACCACTCGTAGATGATGTTGGGCATTATGTTCAACCGGTGCACAGACTCTCCTTAAACACGTTAGACGAAAACTCAAAAAGCTGGAAAAAAGGAAAAAGAAAATTGCGTTCTCTGTGGGCTAAGCGGTTGATTTCACAATTGTTATTAATACGTCAAAAATCGTTTCCCTCGATGTTAAAATTGATGTGTTTTTTTTTCTTCAAATTCGTTTTGTTTAGAAATTGTCGCGATTGTAAGTTTTAAAAAACTCACCCTGTATATACTACGTATTTTATAACCTACTAATTTCTAATTAGTCGAAAAAGTAAAATAAAAGGGTGTGATAAATTGGTTTAGGCTTTCGCGGCCTGTTGGTGAACTAATGTCGTCTACATTCGGATTTATAGGCCGTTTTTGATTGGAATTGTTAGCGAACGTTAGAAGAGATTAGTTCAAAAGAGTGTTAATATTTTTATTATAAGATAAAGAGTAAAAATTGATTATATTTTATATATTGACATTATGAGTAAATCATCGTGGGTGCAAATTTGTTCTAAATTGTCTATTTTGTTTTTTATTAGAATTTTAAATTTTTAAAACGAGTTCTTGCCGAAACTGTTAAAATGGGTGATAAAATGTTATAAAACAAGTATTTCGCACAAAAGTCTACATCGTACTGATACTAACAAACGTGTACAAGAGGATTGAAAGTATGCGGCTATATAAAACATTTTGCTCGAAAAATAAAATAAACGTCTGACAGCGTTGCAATTCAATAATTTAGACGGAAAAAGTGAAAAAACCGATATGGAAAATTTTAAGATTTTAAGAAAGAAGAAAATGTGTACGGCGAAGCAATTTGTAAAATTGAATAATACATTTCAGTAACGGCCAACAATTGTTAAATGTATCTAAGTGGTAAGGCATTATACTAACGCTACTACCATTCCTACGTCGAGACAAAACCTCGTATCACGCGCATACACGTGTTGAAAATTACATACACAAAGAGAAAATGAAAATTGCATTTTAGAAAAATAGTTGAAGCAAAAGTTATAGGTAATAAAATGTCCAACAACTTTCCTCTTATATTTTTTGTATAATTGATATTGGTGGAGATATTATTAAAACAATTAGTGTTACGTGATAGTCTATTTCAGTAATTACTTATCTAATAAAAACTAGTTTAAACAGAAGCTGTGAATAATTAAATTACAAACAACTTTCATTTGAAGCAAAATGTGCAAAATGAATATTTTTCTAAATATTTAAAAATATTGTGTAGGTTACAGTAGTTTTGGCTCTATTGTTTATGTTCAAAGTCTAATAATATGTGCGGTATTCTAAATACGGCTCGTGTGGAAAGTTTCATAAGAATCGGATTAGTAGTTTTTTAAATATCTTGTTAACAAACGGACGGACGGTCGAGAGTCCACTTGACCGGCCATCGGACAAAAAAAAAAGATTATTTAGTAATTATTGAGATTATGGAAAAATTATCGTGGGTACAAATTACTGCATCATTCAAGGTATTTTGTTGTGTTCTTGAAATTTGATTTTGACATAGCGGGGGTGCTAATTTGAGCTCAACTAAAGCTCCACTTTAAAAATTGGTATTACAGACAGATGACAGATCAAAATTTTACTTAGTTGTAACCTTCATTAAAGAAACATATTACAGGTGAATGCAAATGTCGGTATATTGCAAAATGATGATTGAACCTTAAGTTTAAAGAGTTAAGGGTCAAATATAAACATTTTTAAAAATGTAATAAAACTGACAACTTGGTGTTACTCAGATGGTTCAAGTCCAATTCCAAAGTAATTTTTTTTAAAGGATGTTTAGCTCCAATTTAGGATTGAAAAAGTTGAGTAGAGCAGGTTTTTAATTTAATTTGTGATAATGTTTTGAAATGGTTCTTTGCACATTAATTGACTAGCAAAGAAGCTGTCCTGTACATGCTATGCATTAAAAATTATATATAACAACACCACTAGAAGGACATATTTTGAAGTTTTCAACTCCCTCTTGAGGTGCCGTTCTGGGATACCTGCATCAAGGTGAGGAGAGTGTGAGGTTTCTATTTAAATTTATTTTTAAAAATGTTTTAAACTTACAAAACCACAAGTTCATTTTAGCGAGGTTTTTATGAAACTTGAGATTAATGAGATTTGAAGAAATTTGGGCCAAATTTCAAAGAAATTAATGTAAAGCTAATTTTTGGATGAGTGACCTCCCTGAATGTGTCTCCGAAAGTACTGAACCTATTTGGGTGAACTTATATGCATTTTAAAGGTATTACAACGTGGCATATTTTTTCTAATAACTGTTATTAACGTAATTGTAATGGTTTGGATGTTATTTCAAATAATATGTTAATTATTAGGTAAAATGTGTGTCTTGCGACATTTTGTGTAAACATTGACACGTATGATTAGTATAAACTAAGAAAAATGCCAACAGTTAACTGTAACGGCATGTGTGTGTTTATCGGCAACGTTAATTATTAGGGTTTTCTACCCATTCTGACACGAGCGACATTTTATCAGCTTTCTAAACTGTATAAATTCGGACTTCTAGTTACCGAGATATCGCGAAAATAAGTAACTATTTAAAATCAAAGTATGGTTCGATCGGGTATGTGTTCATTCGTTCTTCCCTTTTATGTTAACATAGACTCGTCCGTTTTATTTTCGTTCCCGGCGTAAGTCACGCGATAGGAACTTTACATTTTAATGGGTCTCTATAAACAAACAACAACAGCCACACTTTACCCCACGAATTTTTAATTACACTATGGAACATTGTCTTATTTGTAACTGTTGTAGTCAGAGGTTTAAGTATATTTAAAATAAGTGAATGGAAAATTAAAGTAGATTTTGATTAACTGCTGGTTTTGGTAAACATAATGGAGCAAGGAAACTGTGTTATTTGTAGTAGTTTATTAAAGGGAGGAGTTTTAAGTACTGTTCGAAAGAAAGATTTGAAGACAATGCAAGAGATTAGTATAAAAAAAGGTGATCGCTTGTACAATACTTTTCTGGAATCAGAAACATTGGCAGTTCACCTAAATGCAGGTAAGAAATCTGGCTTTAATTTTTCCGTTATACTCCTCTAAACTTTGTTTATTCGGTTGAAGTGAAGGATTATACAACGCTTTTTAATGGTCTATTATATTTCTGAAAAATACTACAAATTCCAGAATTGCTTATACACGACCGAGCTCCACCCAGCTTGCGGTGAACGAGAGGGTGCAAGTGAGAAACCTGCGAACGAAGAAGAACCTCATCTGCCGTCATCGCTCTCTTCGTTTAATATTAAATAATGCTGTTTATTTTGTGGCAAGGAAAAATCTTTACAAATGGAATAGAAAAAGAAATTATGGGGTTGCCGTCTCAACCCCATCAATGTTATTACTGCCTCATGAAGTAATGATCGGAATGCGAGAAGTAAATAACACAATGCAAACAAACCCATATAACAAACGCTGACACACAAGGGAGCATCTTACACGACCTCGCACATGAAGCAAACTACCTACTTATCACATATAAAACGGAGTAGGTAAAATAAAGAAGTTAAGTTCAGTGTAGTTTACTGATCAGGGTACGTCTAACAAACGAAACGCAATAGGACAGGCTGTAATCAGTGGTTGTCGACCTAGATCTTTCATTTCTCCTTTCTGTTGGGAATTTCGGTTTATACCCATCGACACTACGATTCAAGACAACATATTGATCTACTTAACAGTTTTGGATTTAGTTCTTCATATAATGAAGTACTGCGATACGAAAACTGTCTTATCCAACAGGAAACTGCTACGGAAAACGTTGGAAGTAGGGAATACGTTCAGTACTCTTTGATAATGCTGATTTCAACATAAGTACTCTGACTGGTCACAATACGTTTTACAGTTTGGGAGACATACGATGTACAATACCGTTTCCTGATATTATATGCAAGACAGTACCCCGTTTACTGAATATTAAAGCGGCTAAAGCTATGGGGAGGGCAACATTGACATAGCTTGGTACAAGAAGCCTCGCGTAGCAGGTTTAAAGAAAATAATAGTGCAAGACCTTTCCAAAACCTCATCTGATACATTGACAGATTTAGAACGGATACGCGCTGTAAATTTTCTCTGGTTATGTAGTAACAGGGCCAGTAATACCAAGCTATAATATTTCGCTTGAAACATTGTAGATAGACAGTTCTATTTTTCAGGGATAGAAAGACCTCCATCCTGGAGTGGCTTTATAAGGAGTCATGATTGGACAGGTGTCCTGCGATTCTACGCAAGTTGAGGTCTTAATCCGGTTATTAATCTCTCACTAAGTAATCCAAACACCATCTACTCGGCTCTGATTTTTGTCTCAGTAGAATACAAAAAGAGAGGCCAAAAACACTGCATCAAAGCGTCTGAGATAGTAGCCGCAGCAGAACCTGGACTACTGGATAACATAATAGTTCTTTTTGCATACGCTGTAATTGATTGCGACAAGACGTCTGCAATTCATAGGAAAGGAAAAAGAAAATGTTTAAAGTATTGAACAAAGTTCTTGCCTTGATAAGCCGTGTGTTTAATTGCCCTACTTCATCTCTAGAAGACATTTACGAAGCAGGAATGAAATGTGTCCGTGCTCTATATCGAGGTGGTGAACCATTTGACTGCACTGACAACTTAAGACTACATTTATACAATCGTTCAATTGCTCGCCAACCGGTCACCGGTTACCTACAAGTAATTGAATTACTTATTCAATGCAGATAGTATGAGTATTATAAAACATATATTTGGTTTAGGTCCAGGAATGGTTGGGAAACACTTGTCGCCTACAGACTGGGGATAGCGTATGACTGGGAGATCGTTAACTCATATCCAAATCAGTCTTCTCCCTGTTGCTTCTTCACATCTCGTGCAACTGTAAAATCGATTGCAGAAAAATGTACAGATGCAGACAATCAAGCCAAACGTGTTCTTATATGTGTTGTAACTGCAAAGGCATTGTCTGCTTTAATGTTAGGCAAATTGCACTAGAAGAGAATTAAAAATTTAATACAGTTTACAAAGCTCATAAAATGAAGAATAATAAATGCCCTATAAAATATTTGGGTACGTTTAGCAATTTTGTGGAAATTGTGTCAGAATGGACCAAAAATCTTGAAATAACATCAAACCATCACAATTACGTTAATTACAGTTATTAGCAGAAATATTCCTCGTTGTAATATCTTTAAAATGCGTACAAGATCACAAAATAGGTTCAGAACTTTCGGAGATACTGTATTTTAAGTAAATACCGGAAGCTGCCACCTTGTGACGTCATAAAATCGGTGAAGCGGGCACATGAATTTTAGAGAATTTTGATATGTTATCAGGTAGGTCAAAACTATCACTCTGCCAAAAATTAGCTGTACATTAATTTCTTGGAGGTTCAAACTTAACTCTCTTGAGCTATTAGTGTTTGCGCACTTGATGTTTCTCGACTATTACCACTTGAATTGAAGACGATGCAGTACCGAGCAGTGATTATAATTAACAATGTTACTATTAAATCAAGTATGTATATTTCTTCTTGGTTTCCTCTAATTTTGTTCTATTCTTAAATTGTTAGTGTGTAGCGCAGTGTTTCTTTCTTTGCCTGTTTTGGTATCGACGTCTTCTATGAGTAGTCCGTCCACATTATACTTCAGTATCTTATACGCCTGTCATTGTAAATTAGAGTGTACAGTACTCCCATTTTTTTTTCTGTTTTGTTCTATGTCTCTTGTTTTTTTGTTAGAATAAATGTTGTCCCGAGCTGATGTCTTCCACCTTTATTGCCACATATCCTTGGTTCGTTTTTTTCATTCGTAGCCGTAAGCATCGCTTATTTTGTTTTCCATTACCTGAGCTTTGGACAGGATTAGAGGGGTCCTAGTACGTCTCCAATTTTTTAAGGATTGCTGTAGATTAAAAAAAATTTGGGTACTATCTCTCCATGAGAAACCATAAATATAAATAGAATTAACGAATTGTTAAAAGCATAATTAAGTAGTACGTTGAACTGAATATTACTTTTCACGGTTAACTTGTTATACTGTTTTTTTTAATTTGGAGTTTTAAGGAATTAATAATTTTAGGTATAATTAATGCTGAACAAAAAATGAAAGTTAATTGAATATTTCCTTATTATATAAAATACATATAAATAGTTGGCAAAATCACATGTTCAGGCTTTTGCAATTTTAAAAAATTGATTACTTATTCACTTTATTTGGAACAGTATTAAAGTAATATTTTTCATACATGTACATGAGTTTACCATTTGAAATCTCATCTTTGCAATGTGTATAAGTAAGTAAAAAATACTTCAGGTTTTAAATCTGACTCTTTGGCTAAAATATTCTAAAACACAAAAAATAAGGAGATGGCCTATAAAAGACATCTGAAGACACAGTAGTAAATTATTCAAAATTATTCAAGATCCGTGAGTTACGCAGAAAATAATAATTAAATGAAAACATTTTGCTAAAAGTTTTTAATTCAGTCAAAGTTCAGGGTTATCTTCGGGAGGACGTTCAAATTTGTGCGAAAATTTGAAGCTGAATGATTTGTTGTTTTTTACGCCGCAAGGAATTTACGTAATGTTCAGAGTGTTTTACATCATGGTCACGTTTTTTCAACACGTTTGACTACCTGTGACAATGAATCATGTTTGTGAAACTATAAAAAGGCTCTCAAATTAAAATGCTAGACTATACATTGACCTACATCAATTCGAGTACAACGATTTGTATTTATCTAAACCGCGTTTGAATAATAGGTGAAAGTATTGGTGTTCATACTGTAATTGTGTTCAAAATTTTTAATTAATAGTTTTCATTGTGAAGACTGTAATTAGGTCATTATATTCAATTATTTTATGCAAACTTGCATGGTATAATTTAAGTGAAGAAGCATTCGTTAGATGATTTGAAAGAAATTGATGATGGTTATAGTGTCCAAACAGGAAATATCTCCTCATAGTTCCAAAACAATTTTATGTATTTTATTTTAATTTTGGACAGTACCAAACATATTGTTTTATTTTTAGACATGCTTACTACTTTTACTCCTTTTAGCTTTATTATTTTCTACCAAAACTCCTTTGTTGAAAATTATGTACGTTGATGTGTGTTCAGATTTTCAATTTACACGCTCTGATAATGTACTACTTTACGGATTAATTTACTAAATTAGCTAACAAATTTACACTATGCTACTGATCAATTAGTCATAGCAAATTTATGTTACGACCGTAAAGTTAGCCTAAGCACAACGGTAGCATCTGGCAACGTAATTAAATAAATCAATACTTCTGTAGCAATAGTAGTTGTATGTGGTGCACCTTGGTTCATTATATGGTAATTCGAGGACGGTTCACGAGTCATTAACTTCAAACTGAGGCCACAAAAAGCATAATCTTTTGAATAGTACGCATCATTCGTAACCTAAACTCTTATTGTATAAACTTAGGTACCAAGTGAACTGTAATTTCGAAATGCTTTGTTCAATTTTTTTTCATTCCTCTATATGATTTCACGAATAACTATACAGAATTTTGCCTAGAATTGCGCGATATCGGTTCAACTTTTTTATGTTCTATTAAATTTCATATTTTACATGTTTTAGGTACTGTTTTATTATTTTTTTAAGGTTTAATGTAATCAGCAAGGAAGAAAGGTTGATATTGGTTGTAACGCAATGTTTATATAAACACTAATTGTTTAAGTCAATGCTATGGAAACATTTTTGCGCCAAGAATAAAATCAGCAAAAAAACTTATATCACTATTCATCTCCAATTTTGTTATTGTGTTGCAGTAGGTTTTGTAGAATTTTTTTGACATTATTTTAATTGTCAGATTTAGCACTGAAGGTCTTATATAATAAAAAAGATCTTATACCGGCTGGGGCACTACCAACGAATTTATTTATTTACTCGTGTGGTACATTTTAATATTGTATTATGATGTAAGTGTTATGTATGGTGGTCAGAAGATCAGTATAAACCTGTATAGTGTGGTGACGAAACCGTGTGCAACTGTGGATTGGTTCGTCTTGGCAAAGCATTTGTTTCAAGGTTTAGGAAAACCACTAAAACCTAAACATGCCAACCTTTACCCATCTTAGTATTCATATGTAATAATATTAATTAAACATTATACAGCGTGTCCAGAAAATTTCTAGATATATGTGAATTTTCTTTATTGTTGATTTACAAAAAAAAGTTATTCTTTATAAAAGTTCTGCTTGATGCGCAAATAATATTGACATCTCAAAACTTAAAATATCATGTACAGGGCGGCAAAAAAATAAGGAAGTACCCTCAATTTCTATTTTAGAGCAAATTGTTTTAAGTAAACTTTACTAAGGACTACAGAACGAGGTCAGATACAGTTTTTCGTTGAAATATTTTAATTTACAGGGTACATCAAAAACAGCTAAAAATCAATGATCTAAATTAAAAGATAGTTTAATATGAAAGATTATGTCTTCACATGCCCTCCTTTTTCCATGCAAACTATAGTCCTGAAATGGTCTATGTCCATACACCGTTTCTTTTAATCGGCCCCATAAAAGAAGTCCAAGGGTGTGATGTCAGGCGACCTGGCTGGCCAAGGAATATTTGAACGTCTGCCTATCCAACGTTGCGGAAATACTTCATTCAAATACCTAGTTACTGTGTTAGTACTATGGCATGGGGCTCCATCATGTTGATACCAATTATACGTCTTATATTTAGTGGCAGTTCGTCAAGAAACTCAGACAACTTGTTCCTTAAAAGTTCAGGTAAATGGCAGCATTTATAGTGTGTCGGAAAAAGTATGGTCCAACGATCCGATCATTAAAAATGCCACACCAAACATGGTTTTAAATGAATATTGACTACGGCATTCGATTATAAAATTTGGTTTGTTGTCACTCCACCACCGACAATTTTGAGAGCATACCACGCCGTTGGAAGTAAACATGGCCTCTTCCGTAAATAATATTTTTTTTTTGCAAAAAATGGATCGTCTTCACACTCGCCTTGGAACCATGCGCAAAATAGGAAACAGGAATCAAAATCTCTAGGAAGAAGCGTGTGAATGTACAGGGTGGGGCAGAAAAACCTATCCGATTTCAAATCCCTTTTTCTCAGAAGAGGGAGCAGGTAGAGTAGTGGGGTAAAACCGTTAGAAAGCCGGTTTTATGCCATTTGTCAGTAGTCAACATGCCTTGGTCTGGTGAACATCGTGCTTTTGTTATTGAGCGGTTTATCGAATGCGGCGGTTCTATAATTGCTACACAACGTGCTTTTCGAATTCATTTGGGACTCGGGCATCATGATCCTGTTCCACATCACGCTACGATTAAAGTGTGGGTGTCAAATTTTAGACAGACGAGTTCAGCATTGAAAAAGAAATCGCCTGGACGTTCCAGGACAGCAACAGGACCTGAAAACGTGGCCAATGTGAGATCCGCGATTGAACGTTCCCCGCGTCGTTCGGCGCGCAAACATTCGCTCGCTTTAGCGATTTTCAACCGCAGTAGTCGGCGCATTTTGCACCGGGACCTCAAAATGCATTCTACAAAATGGTTGTTGCACATGAATTAAGTGAAAGGGATTTTGAAACCCGTACGAACCTGTGTCGCGATCTCCGAGAACTCCCAAACGACGATGTTGTGCTCTTCACGGACGAAGCCCATTTTCACCTTTGTGGTGCCGTTAACAGGCAGAATTTTCGATATTGGAGTGACGAAAATCCTCGAGAAATCCATCAGGAACCTTCCATAGCCCAAAAGTGACTGTGTGGTGTGCTCTTTCCCGCCTAGGCGTCTGGGGGCCTTACTTTTTTGAAGAAAATGGGCAAACCGTAACGGTCAACAGCGAGCGCTATTGTTTCATGCTGGAAAATTTTCTTAGACCCAAAATGGAAGAAAATTGCGTGGAAAATGGGTGGTTTCAACAGGATTGTGCAACCGCTCACACATCGTTTCCCGGTCGCCTTATTTCTCTGAGAGGTGATCTTGGCTGGCCGCCGCGCTCACCGGATCTCACTCCATGTGACTTCTTCCTTTGGGGTTACCTCAAATCGAAGGTTTACCAGCATCGACCAAGGACCCTTCTTGCTTTACGAAGGAAATTGCTCGGGCAATTGAAGAAATTCCTGTGGAAATGACGGTGAAAGTCATGGAAAGCTACCGCGAGCGCCTAAATCAGTGTATCCGCTCCCAAGGACGACATTTGAGTGATGTGCTTTTCAAAACTTAAATTTAAAAATGGCATAAAATTTGCGATATGTTAATAAAAAAAATTTTTTGACAAGTTGAGTGGTTTTAATTTTATAACGTTTTGAAATCGGATAGGTTTTTCTGCCCCACCCTGTATTTCGGTTTATATATGGATGAAATTTATTTATTTTTAAAATTTTACTAGCAGTAGACTTTGAGACGTCAACTGGTAAATTTTTTGGCAGTTTTCTTAAAGAAATTTTTGTGTCTTCGATAACCGCTTGCATGACATTGAGTTGCTTTTCTTCTGTTGTGGACCATTTGTTGTGTTGTTTCTTAAATACATTTTCGACGGAACCAGTAGCCTTAAATTTATCCATTACGTTTGCTATGGTGGTGCTACATACCATTTGTCAGGGTGTCTATTATTAAATATTAGTGCGGCTTCCTAATAGGTTTATAGTTTCTATTTTCTGCTGCACCGTTAACTTTACAACCATGACGAAACTAACGAAAAACTTTTGTAATAAGTGGAAAAATATAAAATGATTTTTGATTAACATGTCAATATTCGTTACTCTAGTAATACACATAGTTGTTTAAAAATTGTTGCCGGTAAATGTTAAATAAATAAATTTAAAAAATATTTCCCAAAGGCTTCTTGTTGTATCTGACCTCGTTCTGTAGTCCTTAGTAAAGTTTACTTAAAACAATTTGCTCTAAAATAAAAATTGAGGGTATGTACTTCCTTCTTAACACAACTATATTCTATATTTTTTGCCGCCCTGTATATGATATTTTAAGTTTTGATATGTCAATATTATTTGCGCATCAAGCAGAACTTTTTATAAAGAATAACTTTTTTCGTAAAATCAACAATAAAGAAAATTCTCATATGTCTAGAACTTTTCTGGACACGCTGTAGAAGATAAATAAGAACATTAAATATAAGAGCACAGCCATTGCATGACAACATATAATGGACCGGTCCAAGTGCCAATCATGACAATGATAAAACGAATTATTCTCTAGCATTAAAACGACAAATAATATAAGAAATCGTAAGGCATACATATATCGAGATTATTTGAGACCACATTTTAAAAGTATTTTGGATTGTATAGGGTGCTCTTGAAATACGTACCATGTCAAAGTTGGGTTATTTTAAACAGATCACCTTGTATTTTTTTCTATTTGTGATTTGTATGATAAAAAATAATGTGTGTTTGTTTACATGTTTCTATACCTACTTACTTCTGTCTTTGAGAAACATCGATTTTACCTGATTTGCAGACCCTCCAAAAAATACAATAACTTCAAAATAAATATGAACAAGCAACTTTGTCTTACACCACTTTACTAAGAGCTTTTAACATCCTTTTTGTAATATTTACTTTTATGTTATGATGTACAAGGTGTTTTTAATATTACCGCATAAAACTTACATAACTTGCTTAACTTAAACGGAATACCCTGTATTTGTGTAGCCTGTTGCAAGCTGGAACTACTTACCTTTCAGTCGATATTAGGTTACCAACTCCTAACTCTGATAGTTTTCGAGATATTTTAAAATTTGATAGTTTAACAATTTACGATTTACTGGATTCTGAGTCACCTGTGAGATATTTGTGAAATATTTGGTACATTCAAAATCAATCACACTGTAAACATCGACAAATTTTAACCTGTTAACTAAGACTGTGTTAAAAATCGGTCTAATAGTGGTACGATAATTTCTAAACCATAATCTTTAGTTTTTTTTAACAAAGTTGCCAATGTTAATAGTGTGATCGATTTTTGCTGTAACAAATAATTGTTGTTATTATTTGTCACCGGTGGGCGTGATTCGAGTGACTCTTAGAGCCCGGGATAAGTCATGAGCTATTTGTATGAGTATGAGTTATTTTGTTCTAAAAAAAATTTTTTTAAAGTTAATATTTAAAGCTGAATTGGCCTATACATTAAAAATAGTTGCAAGATAATGCTCATTTTACGGATCTCACAGATAACTTGTTAAAGCAATTTTTAAAGCAAATTTTAAAATATCTCGAAATCTATAAGAATTAGGTATGACTAACCCTAATACCGACTGAAAAGTAATTAGTTTTAGCTTCTAATAGGCTACACAAATACAGGGTATTCCATTTAAGTTAGGCAAGTTATTTAAGTTTTAAGTCGTTAGTTTTATGCGGTAGTATTAAAAACACCTTGTACATCATAACACAATAGTAAATATTGCAAATAGGACATTGAAAGCTCTTAGTAAGGTGATTTAAGACAAACTTGCTTATTCTTATTTATTTTGAGGTTATTGTACGATTTATCTCCAAAATGGAAGTAAGTAGGTATAGGGGCATGTTAAAGAACATACATTATTTTTTAACGTACAATTAAAAAATAGAAAAAATACAGGGTGTTTCATTTAAAATAACCCAATTTTTTATATGGTACGTCTCTCTAGAGCACCCTGTACAATCCAAAATGTTTTAACAATCTGGTGTCAAACAATCTCGATACATGCATGCCTTAAGATTTCTAATGTTATTTGTCGGTTTCCTAACAGAAAATTTTAATTTCGGAAAAAGTCAAAAAGGGATGTTAAAATTTTCGATTTGGAAACCGTCACATAACTCCCCATCTTATTACTCCACATCTGATAAATAAAATAACCTCCACATCTGATAAATAAAATAAAAATGACAGTACAGCGACCTTATCTTAATCCTATGTAAAATATTTTTTGCAAAACTTGTATGTTTATTATTTACATTTTACAGACAATTAGTTCAAAATGGTTATTGAATGTAAGCACCCTGTGACTTCCAACATGAATTCGAACTAAAAATACCTTACCTTGTACAACTGTCCCAATTACCATATCTCCATCAATACAAGAGTACAAACGAAACTTAGAATAGAACTAATAGCATTCGCTTTGGTATTTAAAATATCTTCAAAAATAACAATAGTATCCGTTACCCGATTCTCAATTTGCTATATTTTCACCTCCGTAGGGGTACAAACGAAAAGGAAAGCGGTACAAACGGGTACAAACGATGACAGCACTTCTCCATTTTTCCGATTTGAAGTATCTTGAAGAATGACCAATGTACCTCTTGCAAAATTTTAATTTGTTATATTTCCACCACCGTAGGGGTACAAACAGAAAGGAAAGCAGTACAAACTGGTACAAACGATGACATTTTTCAGATTTGAAATATCTTGAAGAATGATTTATGGAAAGTTATACCATGGGTACCAAGCTGACTGAGTAGTCGACCACTTACGTCTATTGCGACAGATCAACGTATACCTAGCCTCCTTTAAAAATTAGCTGTCTACAGCTCCCCTGACCAGTATTATTACTAAAATGTGAAAACAATTTACACACGTTCTGTTGTCATAGTTTGGTGAATGTGAGAAAGATTAGAGTGATGGTCAGAAGACATCACATTCATAAGCATATTCTATGCTGAAACCCCAAACTGAAGGAGCCTTACGGGAACATCAATCAACTTTTGTTCATCTATTTAGAATATGTACAATAATGGCGAGAAAAACGTATTTTCGAGTTGCATAAACGTCTTTCTAAAAGAAATTGTAGAATATGCCATTAAAACTACCCGGCTAGTATTTAGTTAAAGTTTTATTTAGTATTCAATCAATTTTGACAATTTTCATTGTCATTGTCTTAATATTATTCTTACAAAAGTAAACTATCATATTTGTAACTTCATAAGTATACATAGTCTAAAACGAGCAGAGTAAATATTCTCTTAATAGTACTTTATTTAGAACATAAATTAAATAAGTTCTTAGGTATTTTGGTTGAAGTAAATTCTGATGTAACTTTTACTTAGAAAATCTACATCAAAGGAAGTGGTTGTAATAAGAAAATCGTAAAATTTTAGTATTTTACTTTCTTAATTACATGACTACGAATTTAAAATAGCTCTACTTACGTCAATTTTGACATATAAAAAAAAATTAATGAAAATAAGGATTCATTGGTGCTCTTTTGGCAGATAATTTGCTAAGGTTACTAAGAAAATTTGGTTAAGCTTATCGAATGAAAATTATTTTGGTTTGTTCAGTTTGTTCAGGAAGAAAAGTTAAGGTTATTGCTCCACAGGCGGAACATTAGTTTTATATTCTTATTTTATTACACAATTTTTAACTTAATTATTTTTCTATAGTGTTTAATTTTTACATTCTTTTGTATTATTGAAAATTTTTTCATAGTTTATTTTTGTCGCTTTTTATTGTAATGTGTGGTATTTATCAAATTACACAATACCAATAACAGTGGCGTGATAATTGGGATTGGATAAACTTGTATATAAAGTTGTTTTTACGCGCTCATCTTAAAAACACAATTTACGTCCTCATTTGCGACCGCAAAGTAGCACTTTTGTACTCATCTGTCAAAAAAGTAAAACGACCGCTTTGTTGAATGACGATACCCATGCCTCATTGCAGTAAAGTATAATTGATGTGACAACATTTTTTTATTTCTGTAAACAATAATATCCTTACGATTTGCGTAAGATGCAATTCAGAAACGTATGTCGTTTCGTGTAATTTGTGGGCAAGCATCGCATGTAGTATAATCTGTTATTTACATAAAACATAACCTTACATTTGTAATTGGTATTTTTCAACTTTCCTTACGAGAAATCAATGTTTTTTAATACTATTCACTTATTATATTCATATAGAAGAGGAAGCTTTAGTAAGTACAGGGTGGGCGTTTTATTAGGGGCCAGTACCTTTTCTCATAAACTATTGCCCCTACAAAAAAATTTAAATACAAAAGTTGTTTCGTCTTACACGAATTTTTTTTTTAAAAATATACACAGGGTCAGCCAAAAGTGCTGCACCGACATCAACTTCAAAATTTTACATGGGACACAATGTATCTTTTTTACATTTTCTAAACGAAACAGTTTTAATTCAGTTTTAAAAATAATTTGGGTACCTAAATAATAAAAATAAGCCTAAACTAAATAAAATATATTACAACGGATTCTATTAATAAAAAAATAAAACTGACCGAGGTAAGATAAACACTAAGTAGGCTGTGAATAAACAATAGATTATTGTTTAATATTTTGACAGTTTTGATAGTTTGACAGTTAAATTTATTACTTATTTTTTTGTTTAACCCATAATTTAGTGTTTGCATAAACTGTGTTATTAGTTTTAATTGGTGAAAAAAATGTTTTCAAAAGAAGAAGAAATTGACATGCTAGAATGTTTTCTCTCCAATGCAAAAAGCCCGGTTTTGGCGTTAAGGGATTACCGAAGGAATCTGTATTTTTAATACTGTTTCGTTTAAACAGAGTTTATTTTCATAATAAATTTGGAAAAAGGTATGTTACAAAAAATTGAGCATAAATAAAAAATCAATGTTTTTCGAATATGTCGAAAACTATTCAATTTAGGTATAGGGCATATACAGTGTGTCTACTTAAGTTGGACTCATATGGGAAACTTTTTTATTAGTAGTTTTAGGAAAAAAGTTATTCTTTATAAAAAGTTCTGCATTATCTAAAACCTAAAATGCAATCATCAGATATTTCTTATTTTGAGCCGTATACGAGGTTTGTTAAAAAATATTAATCTTACTCTAGAGTAAAAGTACCTTTATTTTTACAATACAAAAAAATTTTATGAACTAAAGTTGTTTAAAATTAAAAGATATATTCAAATATGCAATTACAGCTATTTAGCATAAAAATTAAGATTTGGTGATTATTTACGTTTTACATTATAAATTGTACCAAGTTGTAATAATTAATACGGAATGAATAGTAAATAATCACAAATCTTAATTTTCATGCTAAATAGCTGTAATTACATAATTAAATATAACTTTTAATTTTAAACAACTTTACTCATAAAATTTTCTGTATTGTAAAAAGTAAAGGTACTTTACTCTTGAGTAGATTAATATCTTTTGACAAACTTCGTATACGGCTTAAAATAAAAAATATCTAATGATTGCATTTTAGGTGTTAGATAATGCAGAACTTATTATGAAGAAAAAACTTTTTCTAAAACTAATAATAAGAGTTTCCCATATGAGTCCAACTTAAGTGACACACTATATATATATATATATATATATACCAAAAGATACCTATTTTGATGCTCTTTAATATAAAAATATCTTATACAGGGTGTCTCATTTGAAAAAGTTGGGTTTTACTGATAGAAAGTTTTTAAAAATATCACAACTTTTGGGAGGTCCTGTATCGAAATAGGTTTTAGTCATTACGTTAGTCGTTAGTTAAAGGGCGTGCCAACCTACAGTTGAAATTTCAATTTATTTGTGTAAAAAATGGCTGCTTAAACGAGTTTTTGCCAAAGGTCTGTTTTCTAAAAAATAATAATGAATTCTCGATTTAAGGCTAAACTACTCAATATTCGAATAGGGACTTCTTATGAAAATTACCTTTATTTTGAACGTTGAATCCAAAAATGTCAAAATATAGATTGTGTCCCATGTAAAATTTTGAAGTTGATGTCGGTGCAGCACTTTTGGCTGACCCTGTATATATTTTTTTTTATAAAAAATAAGTTCGTGTAAGACGAAACAATTTTTGTTTTTAAAATCTTTTTGTAGGGACAATTCGCTAATTACATTAACTGAAGCGCCACCAAGTGGCAAGAATTCAAATTACAATCAGTAGTATACTCGCTTCTTGTTTACGTATGTTTTGTATAAATTTTGTATTTGAATTTCGTGTATATGCATGTGTTACAATCGTACTCGTAATAAGTAAATGTTGCAATGGAAGACAAAAAAACTAAATGTTATGTTAATTGTTCTGTGTATGGTTGCCAAACCAAGAAATAAAGAGAAAAACATTTGAGTTTTCACCACTTCCCAAAAAGGAAGAAATTTTATTTTTACAACAACTAAGCTTGGAATAACTGAAAAAGTAGACGTGAGAAAAGCTTGGGAAACAGTACTGTTAATGGGAAAGCCAGTAACTGAAACAATGAGAGTGTGTTCTTTACATTTCAGCAAAGACAGTTTTATATTACCAGGTAAGTGATATCGGCATTACTGCATATATGATGTAATTCTCATATATTATTATTGTTTAAGATGTCCCTCCAAAATTCAACGACTAAAAAAATGCTGTACCTAGTCTTAATTTACCAAAAAAAAGTATTGAAACCAAGAAACCTACCAATCGATGCAGAAATTTTAACAAAGAAAATGAAGATCAAACAAATATAGACCCAGGCAAGAAGAATATGACAGTTACTAATATTCCAACAGTACAATGTAGAACTTTAGACAACTTACATGAAAGTGAAAAATTAGCAGTATCCAGAATGCTGGACTTAGTGAATGCTATTCCCGAGACTCTTCCAGGAAAACTCAGAACTCTGGATTTTGGAGTACTAGTGAAAAGTGGAGATTTGTTGGTTCAGTTTATAAGTGCAATTAATTCTGATAAAAAATTAAACTCGTTAACTGGTTTAAATTCTTTCAAACTATTAAACACAATTATTATGGCATATAATACAATTTTTTTGGAAAAGCGACCAAAAAAACTAAGTGTTAAAGAACAAATAATATTAACTTAAGTTTTGTTAGTAGAGCATACGGTGGTAGGGCATCTGACAAATCAATTTTTGAATAAAGTAGCATCATTAAAAAGTTAGACGTGGCAATAGATGCAGTTATGGTGGATAAGGGTTTTCGCATCGAAGGCATACTACAAACAAATTTTATTCAGTTGATTCAACCACCCTTTTTAAAGAACAAAACAACTCACAGAAGAACAGTCGAAGAAAAATATTGAAATTGTTTGAAATCTTTTGTAAATTGATCTCTTGGACACTACTGCCAAAAATTGAAAATTTTTACAGTTATATGTGCAATTGTTAACTTGTCAGCTCCTATTTTAAGTGAAGACAAATTTATTCAGGAATAATAAGTGGTGATTATTAGTTAAGAATAAATGTATTTAAATGAATTATTTATTTTCTAAATAACCGGCAACATGTTCTTAAAATAATTATGCTGTACTTTATGTAACATTTCAACAAAATACTCAACATCAAATTTAACATTAATGTTTACATAACTATGATCATAAGATGAGTATACAATAAAATCACATTCCATAAGATTAAGAATTGCTAAACCTAATTGAACTTGTGCATAGTATGCATGCTTTTTTTAGTAATAGGATCCCATCTTCGTGAATTAAAAAATTGCACACTTCAAAAAAATCACAAGCAGGTTTATGTTTTCCTATAAAAATTATTGAATGGTTATTTTATTACATTGAAATAGAATTTAGTGTCTTACCAGTAAATGGACATTTAATTTCAAGAAGTATTTTCAACAATAACACCATCTGGTGAATATGCCAACCAAGGTTGCTGGCTACTTACAATTAGGCCAGTTTCGACTACTTGCCTGTTCGTTCAGTATATATTTGTGTAGCTGCAGGTTCCTGAGCGTTACCATATGCGGTAAATTTACTTGTAAATGCTTTGGGCCAGAAGTATTTCATAGCTTTGGTTTGCCAGTCATTTCGAGAATATGTATAAATGGAATACATCCTTGAACCAGTAATTCGAAACTGTCTCTATTTATGCCACACTACTTGTAGATGTTTGTTGTGCAACTTCATAAGGGTCAGTATTTGCAAGTTGCTTGTAAAATTATAAACAATGTTTGCAATGGAACGTAGGTAGTTTCAATGCATGAAATATATTGCTACTTTGAGTATTTTCCAATAAAGTTCTCAATAATGGATTGAGAGTATTAAGGTTTTTCGGTGGCAATTTATCGATGAGTTTTCTACGTCCTTTCCTAAAACAAATATTAGAATAGACGCCTATGTTATTAAATCCAAATACAAACATACTTATGTAAACCAAATGCAGAATTCGGTAACGAAGTTGCAAACATATCCAACAAATTTTTCGATTCCTCCTGTTTTAATGGGTTATGCTTTCTTGGAAACAATTTTCTTCCAGTACATTCTTGTTCTAATAAAGGAGCTGGCTTGTACTGTTCTTCACCAGTCCGTGTCGTCCAATAACATTTTAAATCTGTCGTTGACAATAATGGCAGTTCCGATATATTATCCATAAGCAAAATTATCTTTTACACATGAATATTATATTTTCAATTGTTTTTACCTTGAACACAAAAGTAGTACAGCTGCAACGTGTTTACACCGTCCTGAAGTTCCTGCTTTACAGGTACACAAAAATGATCCCACTGTAACTTCTTTTTAGAAATGATAAACGTTCCTTTTATTTCGTGGGGTTGTTTAGTTAATGCAGTTGTTTGCAATGACAGGGCAAAAATTGATATTTTTTGGGTTTTCTATCAGTGATCCCACATGTTATTAAATGCTTTGCATTTAATACAGCTTGTCCTTCATTATACACCTTGAATTAGGAGTAGCATCCAAATACTCAAACAATTTTTGCAGTGATAGGAAAGACCCTACTTCCATGTTTAAACTAGAGTAAATAAAAATACAATTTTATATTTACTATTTGTTCTTTACACATTCAAACTTACCTGCTTAACAGTGACCATACGAATAACAATAATAAAAACCAAGAAAAAGTAAATGCGAGAGTAAATGTCGCCTGATAATTAAAGCATGTAACACACACAAGGGTTACAAGTATACTACTCTTAGCGGTCATATTGTAAGCGGCAGTAGCGCCACCATCGGTGATGTAAAACGCGAATAGAAAAGGTACTGGCCCCTAATAAAACGCCCACCCTGTACATTAGATTAGCAATAAATCAATGATTAACATGATACCATAGGAACACTATGATGAAAATGCAAGCGAGACTTTAATTATGAAAATAGTTACTGGACTATTTCATACGACATCATGTCAGTATCGGATTGGTGCCTTTACGCACAGTTATGCAGGTATTTTATGAATTAAAATACAACTATTTACTGTACTTACTACTTAATTTATGCAGAAACATTGATCGATGCAAATATTTTGACTTCGATTAAAAAGGCACGAAAGAAATGCAGATCCTTCAGTGGTAAAACAAAAACGTGGAAAATGAAAATCATGTCTTGATAATTCCGTGAAGGATGCAGTTAAACAAACAATATGTGATATACACAAATGTGTATTAATAAAGTGGGAAAAATTCCAAATAGTACACCTTAATGCACCTTAAAGAAACTTTCCGTTATTAGTTAAGGAAGATAAATTATTTTCTAAGAAATGCCAACAGTTAACTGTAACGGCAATTGTATGTTAATGCAACATCGTCATCAAAGCGATAACTTCAAATGCAAAACACCCAGGTGCCAATATACAAGCCATGTATGTTGTTACATGTTCTTTTTACACGAGATTGTCGTAAGAACACATTTCACTTATAAATTATTTTCATTTGTTCATTGGCCGGTTGCAAAAAACTTAGATAAAATTGTTAAAACCATAGTAACGATTGTTTTCAAGCGTTGCTTAAAGTTAAGTAGTGTTTGTGCAAACGGTCATACTTAATATATAATATTTTATGCACAGCTTAAACAGTAATAATAACTGTTACTGCCATTACTTATCATATATTTTTGTCCGAATTTGGAATTTGGAGGTATTTTAATTTTAGTATATTTAGGTAGTTAGTGTTATTAGTTAGGATATGATTTAATTAGTTAGAATTTTCTTTTATTTTTTTTTTATTTTTGTAATTACCTATAGTTTATTGTAGATTATCTGTAAATAACGATTTCTGTGGAAACAAATCAAGCGTTGAGTTGTTTATACCAAGGATTAAAAAGATTATTACTTAGTAATAAAGCGATGTTTATTGATACTTCAATAAGGCAAAATTTCAAACGCACAGCAAATTCAGATAATTTTTATTTCAGGATAAATATCTAATATGAACTGGTCAAATTTAATTCACTAAATTGTTTTTGTATTCGTTGTCTGAGATGAATAACTGCAAAAGTGCATATTATTGTTATTCTGTATCTATTGTATCAACAAAAAATAAAATATAATTTGAAAGAAAAAAACTGAATAAAATTCTTGACAATGTCAAATTGTTTCATTCTTTTAGCATTCGTACGTTATTTTTAGAGGGACCGCCTAAAACGTTGTGTGTACCGCGGCTGTAAAGGTTTTTTTTCGGCTTTTTCTGAACAATCAGAGCTGCCGAAAAAAACTTTACAGTCTTGATACACAAATAACTATTTTACACCTGGGAAAACCTAAAAGTATTTTTATGGTCTAAATTTAAATTCGTAACTATTATGTCATATAACGTATGGAATAAAAAAAAGAGGGTTAATTTGTCTCTAATAATCACATTTTTTGGGTATTTTCCGTTACCCAGTTTAGTTAGGTTGTCATCACATCTTTAGCGTCTTCTTAATTTCTGGTTTTCTGTTTTCTCTGCAGTACTTCTCTGGTTATGTTTCGAATATGCTTCTTAGAAATGACATTTTGTTAATGATTATTGTTTGCCTTACGTTTGTCTCGTTCGATTATTTTGCTGGTCTTTCTTCTTTTTGTATGATGGTAAATATATAGTTCTTGGTAGTTATTGCAATCATTAACACAATTAATTGTATTTATCTCTCAATAGTCTTTCCTTCGGTTTTATTCAGTTTATTGGTTCGCTCACTTCTTCTATTTTAATATTGTTTTCTTCATCTCCCGTTTAACGCTTTCTTTGTGTTTTTCGGTTTGGGTATTTGTTCCGTTTAGTCTTGTTTCATTTAGTGTAACATTTTTTGACATTCTCCGATTCGTGATATTATTCTGCGACTGGTGATTTTTTTTTGAAAATATCAATATTAAGGAAAATTTTCGTGTCATAAGAGTTAGGGAACATCTACTTTTAATAGATTCGTAGCAGCCGTTTGAAAAGATTAGATTGTAAGAAAAACAATTTTTAAAATTAGTACGGAGATAACCACTAATCGATAAAAGTTTCGTATTTTCCTGGTTATTATAATCTAGATTTGTTTGTAAAAGACCAAAAATATTTATTTAAAAAAAATTAAAGCTACCACCTAACGTAAAATAATTTAAACATCAAAAATTATTTTAATTATGGATATTCCCAAACAGTGGGACCTTCTTTGTAGGAGTACTACTGGTGAGGGATGATTAAAAACTATGTCT
This sequence comes from Abscondita cerata, assembly GCA_030710515.1. Taxonomy (NCBI): domain Eukaryota; kingdom Metazoa; phylum Arthropoda; class Insecta; order Coleoptera; family Lampyridae; genus Abscondita; species Abscondita cerata. Next base: position 43,930 of record JALBCR010003589.1, on the reverse strand, counting down.
ATGTCTTTTGCCGACGTTTCGACTAGCGTTGGCTAGTCTTAATCAAGGCATCTAACTAAGAATTGGTGGATATAATCTTACTAATACTCTTAAAAGCATCCAGACTAACTTGATCACAAATGTGTAAATAATTAATTAAAACAATAACTTATTGCCTCTAGTTTTTGCTTCTCTAACGAAGGGAAGAAAAGCGTCACTTATGTACTGTCGTGCTCGCTGCAACTTGCATAAAAGATGTACCTTTTGCTACTGTAACTATGTGTTCAAAGTGTAAATAATAGTATATTATACACCAAGGTTGTGAAGACTGTCATTATTGCCTTAGCACAAGGTGCGTAGGCAATCATGGACTTCACAACCATGGTGTATATACTATTTTTTCCACTACTAGCCAAATTTAACCAAAAATTAGAAATAAACATTTTTCTTAAAAAAATTAAGTAGCACAGGAATGCAAATAATTCAACTGCAACTGATTCACTAAAGACTTGTGTGGCATATTTCACCCTCATTATCTGAAAATTGTTCGGAGTAATATGTAAAGTAGTTGATTTAGGAGCCAATCGCAGCGGTTTAGATTTGTCTGACTTGTAGAAATTTCTATTGTCTTTCGAAGATGCTTTTTGTTATTAAAGATTATATCGTATTTAATCAAGATAATTTGCACTGACTTCATTAAATAGAGGACATCGAAGAAATAATAGATTTTCTTATCGTTTACAAGAAGGTATGGTTTTTCCGGTGATACATCTAATCTTTTAATTAGGTTTCGAAAATTAGAACCTTGATAAGTTACTACTGCTCTAATATTGGCACCGCGTTGTAACTTTTCTATGCAGTTCAATACTGTCGACTTCAATTTGTCACCTTTGCATATCGTATTTGTAAAGATGTAGCAAACGGATTGTTTAAATTTTTATATATAACTCTAACCATGATCACGTAGCACTTTGAGGTGGCAAAAATTTAAAACCTACTTTAAAATTGACATTTTGGGGGTCGTAAAATATAATTTTAGTGAAAATTGTTTATAGTCCTCTGTGTATCTCCTACTTCTTAGTGGTTTATTTTTTAAGTCCATTTGGGCTTTCACAATTTGTGCTCCTCTTTTCGGGAAGAAAATTATCACATAACTCTGCAGTCGTTGTGCCTTCGTTTGGTAATGTTAACTTCAATTGAAGTGTTCCTCCGTAATTCTCTTTTGCTAGGAGTATTTGAGCTGCAAGCTTGAGTATAGTTTGGGTATAGCTAGAGATGTTATTTACATCGATTCTGAAAACACTTTAAGACATCTAAAAATTTCATTTATTGCTTTACCAATATACCTGGCATCATTTGAGAATTGGGTTTCAGAAATTGACACTTGTAATTCATTTAGGAATGGCAAGTGTTCGTCACATACTCGTTAAGTTTTTATTGTCGACATGTTTATGCAACAGATCGGACCATCCACATTCTGTTAACCATTCAAAACACCTACAACAAAATGTTTGTAATTTACTTAAAATTATTCTTGTAACTTAACTAGAGTGGTTAAATCTCCTTTGGGAAACGTGAAAAACTGATTCTACCATCATATTTAATAAATAAATAAATTCAGGTTATGTATTTGCGGTTACAAGATGGGGGCCCAAATTTTAAACTAATGACATTTTTTATTCAAATAATTTTATCGTGTTAGGTAATTTTAAGCAGCAAATACGTTAAAGATAATCTCCTTGATATACAAAATTATGTTGCACTCGTTTTTGTTAAACAACTATTCTTGGATTCTCAAAAAGTTCTCTAATATTAAAAATTATTTTAGCAAATTTGTAGTCCTCAAATTTTTATCTAAATCAACAAAAAAGTTACTGAGTGTACTCAATTTGTTTGTCGCTTGGACATGGACTTTCAGCGGCATGTCGGTTTGTCGCTAGTTTTCTATTTGTGCATTCCAGTCTCGGTTTATCCTTACTTCTTCCACAGTCTACTTGTTTCTATAGCTCATCACATAATTCATACAGTTTTTGTGTATTCTGCTAGTTTATAGTCTTGCATAGGCTGAGTCGGAAGTGTGGTTCAAAACTAAAAAAAGAGAGAATTAGGATTGTGTTTCTTTCGACACAGTTCCACTGCTGTTTATTGTTTTCTTTATTTTTGTAATATTCCTTAGACTGGAAAGTCTGCGTTCAAATCTTCATTATCTTCATCTTTTATTCTTCCTATATGTATCTTTTCTATCATGTATCCTACTATCATGTGGTATCTTGTTTTTCCTAACTTTACTGTTCTGGGCTCCTTCAATCTGACCTGTTTTAATTCTTTTTCGATTCACTAATCTGTTTATGAAATATATTACGTATTCTTAACTGATACTACCTTTTTATCATTATTTTCGCATCTCTTCACTTCTTCTGGGAAACCAAAAATTATTATATTGATTTTTCTTATTTCTCTCTCAATCTTTTCTATTCCTGTCTTTTGTTACTTTTTAGTTTCTTACAGAGCTTTTACGTATTCTTTTGTAGTTTGAAGTGCGTCTTCGTTTCGTCGGATTTTCCTTTCTCTTCGTTGAAATAAATAATTTTTCCACGACATACTTAGAAAACGGACGTTTCTTCTCTACAAATAGTGAGGAAAATTCGTTTTTCCTCACTAGCGAAGAAAATAATGTCGTGTTACAAAAATGCCTCTTTAAAAAATGTAAGAATCTGTTATTAGAACTATATGCGCCTAGTAGTTAGTTAAACAATTTAATTTAGTATTCAATAAGGTTTGTTTAATTTAATATCATATATTTCGACTCTTAAAAATTGCTATCCTACATTTATTGGTTAGAATTACGCGACTGCGCTGTGACAGATTGAAACCACGCCGATACTACAGAATACTGTAGCGAGACTATTGGTTACGTTTACAATATTACTTCTTTCATTAGGTTGTTTTTTTGGGGAATGTCGTGGAAAAAATGTTGTGTCTAACTCATGAGGAAAGCCTTTTTCCACTCTCACTCTAATGCCTCACGAGCGTAGCGAGTTCAGTGGAAAAATCGCTTTCCTCACTTGTTGGACAAATAACTATTAATTTAAGACTTAGTTTTCTCGTATTTATAAAAATGCATTAAATTTTGATGAAACAATTAGTGAACGTAAATTTATTTTAGTTTGATAGGATAAGTATCGCTTATTCCGGAAAACTAACTTTAATAAATTGAAGTGAATTTCTAAATTAAGTCTAAAATATTCTTTAATAAATACAATTTAATTTTTATTTGTGGGTGACATTTTAATGACTTTTTTAGAGTGAACCTTTTCACGCCTACAAAGGCACGCGGGTTGTGGTAATTGTATTACAAATGAATGTAATATATATTTGGAGAATTATTCGGAATTTATACGGTTTGATAAACTTGATCCTCATATTTCGTTTTCCAGTGGGATATAATTTAAAATTGTAAATGTTCATGAGTACAATAAAACTTCGTGACTATAGATATAATATTTCATAGAGAAACTATTTCTGTGGTGCAGGATCGCACGGTAACAATTTAGCTATAAAATTACAAACTAATTAAAATGTAAATTAATGTTATGAAAACCTATATTTTTGTCAATAATTTAGATATTGTATGAACAAACATTTTCATACGATACATCTATAATTCATAGTTTAGATACTACCTCACTTTTTGACATTAAATCTACGTTTTATGTAAAAATTATGTGACGAAAAACGAGTCGGTGACAAAAGAATTAAGTTTTTTTTATATCTCAGTTGTTTTTTTTGTTTGCTTTTTTGATCTTTACATGATAGTATATTTTTGTTTAGTTTTGTTTAGGAAACAGAGTATGGTCAGTTAAATATATAAACTCAATTGAAAATATTCCTATAACAAATTAACACGATATAATTATTCATCTCTATGAAAGGAAATATTTTCGATATGTAAATTGTATTTCTGTTAAAAATGTTATTTACATTGCATATGTTCATTATTTAAAATATTTTAAGTTAAATCTTCCCTTTGTTATTCTGATCGTCACACGCAGTGATGGACTGCAGTATCGACATTCCCTATTGTTACCTACTTAATTTGTCTTGCAAATTAAAATAATTGTTTTAATTTAATTTAAGTTTGTAATTACTACATTTGTTGCGTATGTTAATGTTCGATCAATACTAAATGATTTTGATTTTTAATATTTCTTCTTTCTAAATTTAAATATGATATTCTTGCTGACTCCTGAAATTAGTAATAATATTGTACATGTAGACGGATATATTTTTGTACGAAAAGATAAAGGGTCTAGGGAAGTTGGTGTGGATTCTACTTGTCATCTTCACTAAGATACAAAGTTTTACATACAACTTCTGCAATTGAAGAAATGCGACTATCGTAAAGATAAATTCTGAATGTTTAGTTATAGAAGTTGTTTACAAATATCCGTCTCATTACTTTAAAGATTGTATTCATGAACCTGAATCTTCACTCACATATGTGATGTCGTTGTCTATAAACGTATTATGTCTGGGTGATTTCAATATTGACTTTGTTAAAACCTGTACAGTACCTTAATCGTCTGCGAGACATTCTCAGCTTGCACCAGTTGATTGAACAACCCACAAAAACTACAAACACAAGTTCCTCCTTTATAGACTTATGCCCGTTTGCACAGTTTTAGATTAACATTTTGGTTTGACTAATCGCCAATTAAATGTAACTAGCAGTTAAACAAAAGTATCCTTGCACCGAACAAAGTTTAAGTAACCGTAGATTATTTAAAAATTAATGTTGGCAATACGCAAATTACTAGAAAAATATAGGTATACTTCATTTTATTACGTTGTGTTTGTTAGTAACAGAGATAATAACCTCTTTGAAGTTTTTATTTATTGTGTTCAGTCATTGGTTTTATGTTTTAATAAATCATTAGTGAACACAACACATCTACGTACACGCTAAATAAGAAGTGCAATGAGTAATAAAATTGGCAAGGCTCGTGCAAGGGGGGCAAATTTTAGTGCAGACGAGAAGCATAATAAGAAAATACAAACACATAATCGAAAACAAAATAACGGACGTCGTGGACCAAAATAATGACCGAACTGAATGCAACTGGTCCATCTTTAGTGAATCGTTCAACTCGCAGCGTTAAGACGTGGTATGAAAATAAAAAAGAACTGCCCGAAAGAATGCTGCCAAAGAGCGAATTAGTTTCATTACAACAGGAGGGGGCCTCCCATCGTCTTCAATTCAAGATTCGTTGATGACCTGACGATGGAAATTGTAAACACGAAAACTGTTTTGGGATTAAACAACAAATTTGATGGGAATGTGATCTATACTAATAGCTTACGAACTATCTTCAACTCTGAAAATGAAGCTACTTCAGATGAAGAAAGAACAGAAAAAATAATATTGCAAGTATGTAATGATAATGTAAGTTCTAAAAACATTAAACACAGCAATAATTCTAAAGTATTTCGTTTCAGGCTCTAGAAACTACCACTGAGCAATCAGTTGACTGGGGCAAGTTGAATGTTAAATTAAACTCAACAACTCGAATTTCAAAGGCAAATAAAGAAAATGGAGGTAGAAACTATACTTCACGACGCAGGCCAGCACTAAATGCATCTGGAGGTTCTACATCACCATCATTTATGACTATATTATGTAAAATAGCAGTTGCTACTATTATAGTCAATGCAGTATTAACTTTTACTCTGCAACCATATGCCAGCACAGGGAATCTAAGTTTTAATATTCGGAAACACCGTTCTATTGTGTTTCTCGTTCTGATGTGGCTTTTATTATATAATTGCTTTGCTGGAGTGACAGGTTGAAGAAGGGTCAGTAAAAAATTTTTTAAGGGATACTCACTATCTCCTGTAAAATTATTGTTTAATTATGGGTTCTGACATTTTTCTTTTTACCTAACAATATGCAGTTTGAATATGTATTATTATCCATCTCACCACGTAATCGGCAATGAGCAAAGATGGTCGCATCGTGCTACCACATTAATAATTTTCAGATTGGCACACATATCATTTGGGTATTTATCGAAAAATATGATTTCCTATTTCGGAATATTTCAGCATCTTCCTCACCTACAGTAATACAATAATTATAATATAACTAATACACTGCCTAAGAAAGTATACTCACCAGATATTTTAATGTGAGTTTTTTATTTATTTATTTTGCTTACACGGGCAAAAGCTACCCTTTACATGCAGTTCAATTTACATAGTATAAGATCTTTTATTGTATTTTTTTCTTGTTAAAACCTGATTTGATATAGTATAATTATGTAGATGGGGATTTTGTGATTTATCAAATGAGATTGTCACACATTTATTAATATTTAATGACATACAATTTGGGTTGCACCAATTTTCCAAAAGTTGATACCTTTTGTATAAGGTCACAGTCACTGGGTGTTTTTATTACGGTAAAAAATTTAAGGTCATCAGCAAATAGTAATTTTTGAATGGGACTCGGTAAATCCAGATCATTAATGTATATTAAGAATAAGTAAGGACCCAAGAGGGATCCTTGAGGAACACCTGAATTTACTTGAATGTATTTAGAGACTGCAGATTTAATTTTTACGCTCTGTTTTCTATTCGTGAGGTAACTATGAAACCAATTTAGAAGTGATCCATTTAATCCATAAGCTCTCAATTTAGCAATAAGATGATGGTGACTGACTTTATCAAAAGCTTTAGTGAAATCGGTAAATATTGCATCTACTTGATAACCTGCGTGAACGGAATCAAGCAGAGAAGCTTGAAAAGATAGTAAGTTTGTGACCGTTGATCTACATTTCATAAAGCCATGTTGATCATTACTGATTATGTTTTTAAACAAGGTGTTAATACATCACGAACACAACTTTTAAAGAGTTTAGCAATGCAAGATTGAATTGCAATGGGTCTATAGTTTGAGATCAGTGACTTATCTTCACTTTTATGTATTGGTGTAATGAGACTAAATTTTAAATCATCGGGAAAAATACCAGAAGAAAGGGACCAATTAAAGAGATTAGTTAAATGTGGTGTTAATATTGAAGCACAATGTTTCAATATAATTGAAGATATTTGGTCAGATCCCGGTCCTTTCCTTTGATCAAGAGACAGGAGTTTCTGCAGTACAACATCTTGGTTAACTTGAAATGAATTGATATTCAGAGAAGAATCAAAATCGTAATTTGGGACATTATTAGCAGGGGAGTCAAAAACATTTGAGAAATGGTCAGCAAAAAGATCAGCTATACCCTTAGCATCATAGGCTGTTTTTAAATTGTATGACATTTCAGATGGGTAATCTTTATGTTTTTGTATTGTATTCACATAGTTCCAGAAACTTTTAATATTATGGGGAATAGAATTTTCAATGGATTTTAAGTAGTTATTGTAATAGAATCGATATAACCTATTGCATTGACTACGGATATTGGAGAACTCAATGTAATCATTTTGATTTTTGGACTGTTTGTATAGAATATGGTAATACTTTTTCATATTGATAGCTTGTCGTAATCGAGAAGATACCCATCTTGGAAAATTCGATTCTCTAATAAGTCTTATTGGTGTAAACATCTTATTTCCGTTGTCTAAAATATTTACAAACTTTGTATACTCTTCGTTTATCGTAGTAGATCTAGAGATACTTGACCAATCACTTTGTGCTCCGTCAATTGCTCCGATAACTCGTGAAAAGGAAGCTATGTTGTAAAACGCTTACTGTAGTTTCCTGATATCTGCTTCAATATGTGGTAATTTAACAAATTGGTCGTATTTTCTTGCCAGCGCTTCTGATACTGTAACATCAATTCGTGAGACAGTTGATACATGCATACCAGCAAAATCAGCAATACTTTGTAAGTGTCCTTCTGTAAAATAAAATCTTAAACACAATAGTAACTGATTAATTGGTGCGAGACTATTATTTCTGAAACAAGTTACAGAAGTAGGTATAACTTAAAAAAAGCTCAACTTACATATCGTACCGGTATTCGAATTCCTGCTCGATCAATGTTAACACAAAATGAGCAACATTTCTTCACAGACGGAAACGTCTTTGAAACCCCGCTTTGTCCAACTTGTCAAAATAATTTCTACGATTATAAATTTGGCGAGGTAACTCGTGCATGATAAAATCAATTAACTCCAAGTCATCATCATCGTCTAAATATTCAATTGCATCGATATTCATAGTGTACCAGTTAGTTTAAATGTGAACATAACCTTACTAAACTCTCAGTTTAGCGCTAAACCGTAGATGAGGATTAAATTTAAACCGCAATAATTCAATATTAACCGATATTTTTACGACGGCGTAAAGTATTTAAATATTCACCTACATTGATTATCAACGTGATTTAGAAACATTGGAATGGCATAGGTTTCACAACATTAATGACAAAGTATCGTTGTTTAGTGAAATGATTATTTCCTTGTTTGATCGCCAATCCCCCTGTATTAACTGTTAGAGTCACAAAACAACACTTACCATGGTTCACCGAAAATTTTAAATTGATCACTTTACGTAATAAATCCAAAGAAAAAAAAAACTTATTTTGACTATACTTTACGGCAATCTAAGTCTCCTTTGGACCAATTAAAACTTCTACACATTTCCAAATCATCGAATACTAATATTCCTAGTCACCTACAGAATGCCACGGAATTGAACAACTTTTTCATTGACAGTGTATCTCATCTAGAACCGAACTGTAAGAATCCGTAAAAATAATTTAATTATTTGCAAATAGATACGCGTATAAATACGAGAAGACGCTTGGCTTAGCCATCTCAGTTCTCTCTGTTCTTGAAGATTGTCCGAGATTCACCGTTCGCCGAGCCGTACCAGTGTTTTGCCGCATAAACCGAGATTTCAAATCGCCGACACCGCTATTCCACCTGACCACGATTTTATTAAGAGTTTTACCGATTTTATGTTACCGTTTGCCGAGTTAATTTTTATTTTTTTCATTTTTGTGCCGTCTTCCCAATTTGGGAATAATTTGCTTAGTTTAGTTTCAGCAGTTTATTCGTTGGAGTCTGCAGGGCTACAATAAATTTAATTAGTAATCCGAATCCGTTACCGAAACGTATTATACCTCCGACACTGGTTTTAAACGTAGAGCGCACGTTCTGCGGGCTGAACCTGGTGTACCTATCACCGTGTCGAATACGTGTGGAGCTAAATAACACACGCGGAAGGACCTGTGATTCCAATTACACTGTGCCAAGTACGCTTGGTGTAAATTGAGCGAAAGGGCCTTGTACACCGTTCCTATTCTCTTGCACCGTGCCGAGTACGCTTAGTGCCAACTGAGCGAAATGACCGTGAGATAAAAGGACTGTGCTGATTACGTTTGACGTCTGCTGAGCGGAAGAGCCGTCTTTTCATTGCTAAGACCGTAACGTAGGGTGTGAATCCTGCGGGAGGCTTAGTAATCCCTATCCTATATCTGCACCGTTCACCGCAAGTTTCGTTCGTAAGGTTTCTATCTAGCGGAAAGAACTTTGCCTCCGTATTATCCGCTGGTTACACAACTTCTCAAACTGTAGTAGTAGCCATACAGAGGCCGTATCCTCCGCTAAACAAACCGATCCGCGTAATTCAAGTGTGTTTATCAATCCTGCAAAGTTAAGCTCACTAAAGACACGCGCTAAAATTCAACCGATAAAACTCACCGGATTCAAGTATCCAAATAAAAATCATTATCAGCGACTACTTGCATCCTCCTACGTTGACATTAAACCACCGTCGTCTCCGAGAAATTTAACTAATCACTGTTTCAGGAATAAAAAGCCGGCCACTTGGAAGGTTAAGCTGTATAGAACTTGTCCCGGACCGAAATTCATACTGCCCGTTACACCGCCCAAGAAAGCCGCATTCAAGGAAACAGGCCTAGTGCGGAATGTAAATAAAGAAAAACATTTGAACTGTTAATTTATATTTTATTTACGTATAATAAATAATTGTTAATTGGGATCGTAATAATCTATTCTTCGACTAAAAGCTACCCGAGGGCAAAACCGACTACAGAACCTTGATTTAATTCATTGTTATAATAATCACATTTTAAATAACACTAATATTTCATTTTGTTTCAATACTATATCGAAAATTATTGGGAACGTTAAATACAAATCTTACGGTCTGGATAAAATTAATATTGATATGATTAAATTATGCTGTCCCTTTGTATTAAAACACATCACTCGTATAATTAATAGCTGTATAATCGATAATATGTTTTTCTAATGCCTGGAAAAACTCTTTAATAATTCCAATACCAAAATGTTCTAGCCCAAATTCATTTAAGGATTTTAGACCTATTTCTCTTTTATCTGTATTTTCCAAAATTCTTGAAAAAGTATTAAAGTCACAATTGCAAGATCATCTCTTAACGTACAATTTGTTATCGGATTATCAATCTGGGTTTCACCCTGGTTATAGCACTACAACTTCTCTTTTAAGTGTTTCTGATGATATACTTCTTTTAAGAGACTCTGGCAATTTTATATTTTAACTTTGTTAGACTTCAGCAAAGCGTTTTTGATACAATTAATCATTCAACTTGACTTGCAATTTTACATTATATCGGATTTAAGCCTGAAGCAAAACAGTTCTTAAGTAATCGTACTCAGTGTGTAAGAATAAATAATCAAACTTCGCAGCAAACGATGATATGATCAGGTGCACCTCAAGGGTCGGTACTGGATCCTCTACTATATACAATTTACACTATTAATTTTCACTTATATGTTAAATACTGTAAAGTATACACATATGCTGATGATACATTTTACTCGTTTTTACTTTGTTTACTCGTTGTAATAATCTACATAATCTGCCGTCAGGTATGTTAATTTCGATTTGGAAAGTGTATCATTCTTTGCTGAAAAGCACTGTCTAGTTTTGAATTCATCCAAATCCGCTGTTCTTATATTTGGAAATAGCAAAAAAGTTGATAATATTAAGGATTCTTTAAAACTCTATTTACAAGGGTCTCTCCTGCCAATCGTGAGTAATGCAAAAATTTGGGTTTAGTTATGAACAATACGTTTAGGTATAAGGAACAGATTTCTATACTTATTAAAAGAGCACATCGACATATATTATCACAAAAATGAAAACACTGTTGTGCAATTTGCTTGTACTGTCTAAATTTACATATTGTTTACCAGTGTATGGGTCTTGTATTGATGTTACAGATCAAAATGGAATTCAAAGAGTTCAAAATCCTTGCCTTAGATATATTTTGGTATACGGAAGTATGATAGAATTTCTCATAAACTAATTGGCTAAATATGAAAAAGCGCTACTTACAGCAAACTATCTGTTTATTTCATAATCTTATCATAGACAAGAAACCGTCCTATTTATTTGAACGAATATCTTTTCGAACAGATGTACACACTCTAAATGTACGATTCACGATCACATCCCTGCTATGACCTACAATATTGAGGGGAAAAACCGTCTACGACAAGAGTGGATTGACTGTCTCCCAATGACAGTCGTTCATGACCACGAAACGACGAAACGATAGCGATAACATTGCTAAATGTGCTCACAGTACATTCATTTCAAGAGGTTTATGCATCCTTCTTTACTGTGTTGTTGTCGCGTTCGTATCGTTATCGTTAGATGTGAAAACGCTCAATGGCTGTCAATGTTTTGAATTAACGCAATTTAACTCAAAACCTGAATCTAAAATAACTGTAGCACCAGATTTAACGTTAAACCAAAAAAAACTTAAATAATTTACGTCTTGAACTTAACAAACGTTTTTCTAAGGGTGAAGATATCACAATTAGATATATTTAAAGTCATCCTAAAATTATCAATAAGAATGTGATGAAACCTACACTCTCTGTTCAAAAAACTAGAAAAATCTCTAAAAATTTACTTTCACAATGTCGGGGCTTAAGGACTAAACTACGCGACTAATAACGTTCTAACAGCTAATTATGGTGTGATAATTGAAACGTGGTTGTTCTCACACATCAGCGTAGTGAATTATCTTTAACAAACTATATAATATTTAGAACTAATAGTTCGTATTTATCGAGTAATAAAAGGTGGTGTGTTAATAGCAGCTAAAACAAATTTGTTTATTTCCTAATTAATTCCTGTGTGAATGTATAAGACTCCTTATGCAATACTCTTGAAGGTATCAGAGTCATACCGGACAGACTCTGATGGGTGACTTCAATTTACCTAATGATATCTGGCATTGTGACGATATGGGTGTTATTCTGTGTAAAGGTCTAAGTCCTGGTGCTGATATTTTGGTCTCATCTACTAATCTTTATTTTTGTACAAAAAAATTGGAAATGCGATTATCCATTTTTATGTAATAAATAATAATAAATAGTTTCTATTTTCACCGACCTTTCGTTTCCATTGATAGATGATGATGTCAAACACCGTCTCGTTATCTTACAGTTTGCCGAATGCATTTTTAATTATCGTCGAATTTTTGGACGATCAATATTACTTTTGGAAGATCATTTTAATTTTATTAGGCGTACCATTTGTATTTAGAATTTTCAACTCAAAATGATGAATGTTTTACGCTTTACTCGTGAATCTTGTATACTTGATTGTTCAATACTTCTTCGCTGACCGTTCAAATCTGAATGTCTATTTCGATTTCGAGTTGGGACACGCGGTCCCCTCCTCTCCTGTTCAAACCTTGAACGTTTTTTTAAACGTTTGTCTCACTTCTCTTCAATACCTAAGGTTCTCTGTCTTTTACACTCTTAACCTTCCAACACTATACAATTATTTCGTTGATAATGAATTTTGATAACACTTTTCACAGAGCGTTCAAATAACTTCCTAAACATTTTTTAATTCTTTAATTAAACGGAAAATATTTATTTATGTACAAACTAAATTATTTTATAAAGAAAAATATAGATTGGGTTTTAGAAATTATTAAACTTTAAATAAACTTAATTTTATTTCTCATTTAAATGGAAACTCACAATATAAATTTTTATTTGGTGATTTTCGATTTAAACGCAATTTTTAATCATTAAAAAATATAACTTCTCACTGCTATATTAAATGAAATGCGTGTTTTACGACATCTCGTGTATAAAGAACACGAACTGTTGGCATTTCTTAGTTTGCAATATTAAAGTAGAACAATAGTTAAAATGAGGGGCAATTAAAGTTTTGTAAACAATAATTCGATATTGTAGATTAAAGTTATAACAAATTCAACTAATGTAATTTAATTTTTGAATATTTTATAAATCATATTTGTTACATGATGTGTGTAAAATTTAGTTTGTGTTTAATAAAATGTGAACGTTGTTACCGTCATAAGGCATTATCATAACTTTACATTTACCTTCGTTTACAACAAGACTATTCCAGTTTACTATAAAAATACATCGCTACATTTTTAAAAATATTGTTCATTCGGTGAATGGCAGTGGAGAAATCGTCATCATCTACGGAAATAAGTGCGTCGTCTGATGTAACTAATTTTAAAAAGTGTCTACATCTTTTGACAATATAGAGTTTGTCATATCAGTTATATATAAAATGAATAGTAATGGCCCAAGAACTCTATCTTGGGGAACACCAAATACAATTTTAATTTAATTTCACATTTCAGTATTCACTTGTAATGGTTGAGTAAGATAACTCGATAACCACTGAATAAAAGGTTCACCAAAACCAATGAACGTAATTTATCAAGAAGAAGATTTCTGTTACTAATCTCAAAAGCTCGACGCATATTTATATATAGCTTGGGACAATCACGGTAATCTAGTATTTTTCACCAACTGTACAAAAAAGGTTGAAGAGCAGTCTCGTAGAATGTGAAGATGTAAATGATTAGTAGTAAATATTTTATTCTTCTCGATGAAAGGTAACAGTTGCTGAAGAATTAGCTTTTCAAACATTTTGTCTTCATATGAAACAACATTAATAGGTCCAAAATCTTCCAAAATAGCGTGTGCAACTCTAGCTATAAGAGTGGTTGTTTTTTCACTGAAATGGAAATATACAGTTGTTTATAGATGCATTATACAGGGTGTTAATTAAGTACTTGTACAAACTTTAAAGGGTGAATCTTTGACTAATTTTAAGAAAAAAGTTCATATGAACATGGGTCCGCAACGACTTGGTTTCTGAGATACAAGGCATCCAAAAAATACTTTATTTTTATTTGGCCATTTTCAGAAATTATTGTAAATGTTACTAACTAGTTTAGTCTTAGTCGTCTAAATGATCTAAATTTGTTACCTTATAAAATTATTTTTCAAAGACTCAGAAATGATCTAACTTAAAAATTCCAACGCAGGTTTAACTTCAAACCTGTTTTTATCGAAAACGGCTGCTTTTAGCGACAAATAGTAAGAGTACCTTTTGTATGTAAAATTGAATGGATAATGGGTCTGCCTAGTCAAAAATAGCATACAATGCGAGACAAAAAAGTTACGGTTAATTATATTCAGGAACAACACTGTATGTGGCCCCTAATAACTTTTGGCATAAAATTGCTAAAAAGTAAAAACAAATTTTGAACCCCTCCTATGACTATTTTAAGGTAAATGAAACACATATCACATATCATAGCAACAATAAAAAAATATTTTGACAAGATCAATCAATATCAGTTACTTACAGTTTCGTCAAAATGATATTAATCAAAATATAACAATAGCCAAATCTAACAATCAACAGTAAAAACGATTAATTAACGAAGACAAAGGCGAGCATCTAGTCAAAATAAGCAAACAAAAATCAAAAATTTTTTCGACAATTTTCAAAAATTTTATTAAGGTTTTTTGTTCGATTTATTGACCCCCATCACTAGACATATTTTTCCCGGATATCTTACACCCTGTATATGGACGTGAGGTCAACTAGTTTCAATAAGAAATTATTTGGTGCCTAGCTTGAAATAAAATGGAAACTTTCCTGAAGTATTAACATTCAATAATCTTGTGTGTTGTTACGTTCTTTTCTATACGATTATCTGTTGGGTCTTAAATTCTTATACTGCCTAAATGTAAATTAGCTTAGAAATTCGTGTGCTTCGTATAGGTGACGTAGAGAATACATTTGTTTAAAACATTCAAATACACATTTGCGTAATTTCTAAGAAACATAATGTTCATCATTGAAATATTGAAAAACATATACGTGTGTATTTATTGATTGTTTAAATATTATAATGTTATAATTCAATTAATTATCATACACTTGGAAATGTAGTATGTTATACTTTCTGCTCAGATTGTTTACATATTAATTACAACTATTTGGTCTGACAAAAGCGACAACTTTAAAAGTAAAAATTGAAAATAATATTATCTCAGTGAATTACTTATACGCGTTTCGCCTCCTTGTGGCTTATCAGTACTCAAAAGCGAGTCCACACGTTGGTTAAAGACTATCAATAGTTTAGGTACAAATTTGTGGAAAATTGTTTCATGTTATAAATCGTAAGGTGAAGGTAATTTAGTTAGTGGATTCAACCACTGATCTGCAAATTCAGTTAACCATGGGATGAATTTCAAGCGCGTAGAAATTTTGTAATGAAGATGTTAATAGTGTTTTTATGGTAAACATTTTTTTTGAATTTGTGTGTTACAGTCATGGGTAGGTTACGTGTAAAATTTCTAAATTGGTCTGCTGGTGCTAAATTGGATGTGATCGTTGCTCATTTATGAAAGGACAGTTTGTATAATTACGTCTACTTTGCAACGCTTCAAAATAGTGGAACATCATGGAAAGTTTAATAATTACATACGCAGTTAATGAGGTTCTTAAGCAGTGCGTGAAGTTTCATTTTATCAATTACAAGATAAGATAACCGTCTTACACCTATTATATCCATAATGTATATGGTTACGTTTCAGTTGCGTCTAATTAAAAGGGAAAACCGATAATCTGTATGGTTTTTGTTAAATGTTAACTTATTTAAAATGTTTTGAAACATGCAGATTTTTCATTAATTCTCGTTACTAAATTCATCCACTTTTAATAGGTTTCTTAGATTGTTAATCGATATTATATTTCTTGTTCTTTACTAATGACGTCAGCAACGGACATTAACGTAATCTGTTGAGATGACTTTCAGCTCCAAAATAAGCATTGTTAGTAGTTAACTTAATAGGGACGTTTATTTTACTTTAATTAGTTCATTAATTTAACATAAACTGTTTAACAGTTACAACGATTTAAGTAGCAGATTCAATTTTTAAATAGATTTGTTCCAAACAAAAGATTTGGCTAGATTTACTTTATGTAAGACACTAAAACAAGCGCTGTCCCGAAAGTAATAAACGTGTAAAAGCGTATCGAAAGAATTTTGCTCGAAAAAACGTCTAAGAGCGTATAAAGTGCCCCGCAATGTGGTAAAAGTGTATCGAAAGTGTGCAGCGACTTAAAACATTTTGTTAGAAAAATAAAATAAACGTCTAAGAGCTACAATAGATTGGATAGAAAAAGTGAAAGAAAAACTAATGACATAAATATACTATAACCCATAACGTTTGAGACGGGTTCAGGTACCTGCTTGTTCAAGAGCATCAGGCGCCCGCTCCCTTTAAATGTTTTAAGACTTATTTTTCTCGAAAAGAGGTTTTCAGAAAAATAATAAAAATAGAATTTCTAATTACTTTTCTCTAATAACTTTTTTTGTACAATTAATTATTGGAGATACTGATAATACAATCAGCATCTCAGAATTACTTCTTGGATCAAAAATAGTTTATACAAAAGTTCTGTATAACTAAATGACACAAATAACATTTCTTTCAAGAAAAACTGTGTAAAATGAATATTTTGAAAATATTCCAAAAATGGAAAATCTATGTTTCGGTATTAAATGTAACACCCACATGGCAAGTTATATATAATATCGTATTTACATACGGACGGATGGACGGCTGGTAAGGACGAATGGTGTCATTATAACATACAATACGAGGGGATTTTAATAAGGTATGGTGTACATATCAAAAGAATTTATGGGAATTTATGGAATTGAATAGGAATCTATTGGGAATTTGCACTATTCATTGGGAACACCAATTGTAAAAAAATGATTTGATTTTTGTTTTTAAATTTTTTTTTCCATATAAAAGTCAAAATAAAAACAGAAATTTGCTTATGAATTATGATGATAACGGTCCATTAGGATTTTCGAAATTATTCAAGCTTATATAAAAATCAATTAAGTGTAACGATGCGTGATACGCAGATAGTATATATAAGCTTCCTATTGCTTTTAATTTTAGTATCGGTTCATTGATGATGATAACTGAGCTATTGAAACACGTGTCCGAGTAAAGTTTTTGGTGCAGTTTTTTGTTTGTTTAGGAAACTCTTGAGTGGAGTCAGAATTGAATAGGAATTTAATGGAAATTCATTGGGACTTATTCATGAAGAAGGAATTTAGTGTAAACAATTTTACAACTGATTTCACTCTCAGTACTATACCTAATTTCTCGGAACAGGTGAAACAAAAGGGGGTGTTAAAATTTTCGGTTATTTATGAAAATGGGAGTGATTAAGTTTGTTATAAATGCTAAAATAAAACAATTTAAAATTACAGAAAAATTATTTAAATTTTCAGTTCAAATAAAAGTTGTAGAAAATCTCATTTACAATTCAATCGGCGAGATTAAGAACAGTACAAGTCTAAACGTTAAGAATTTGGGAAAATAAAAAAATACTGTATATTTTATTTGTTATGTTTCATACAATTTGAGTGTGTACAGATAAGTTTTAATGTTTCACTTTAGACGTACTTTAAGCTAGAAATCAAATTTTTTGGCTGATAGGCTATTCACAAAAAACAAGTTTGACAATACTGTTCTTAATCTCAATGTCGGTATTTTTTAGAATTTTGAACAAAAATGATTGAATATAAAACATTACGATGTGGAAAAACATATTTTATTCGGCAAAAATGAAAAATAATCAGATTTGGTTGGCATCTTCACCATCATCTTTATTAGTCGTTGGCTAGGATGTTATATAATAATAAGACTTTAGCTGAGTATTTCATTATTTGTTTATGGATGTTAATTTTTTTCTGGTTATTTGGCACTGGTTCGTGATGAGTAGGAATCTTCGGACTTTGATTGTGTTTTTAGTAACTAGATAATATAGGAATAGAGTTCATCTATGAAATCTCTAAGCATTTGGCATAGCCTGGCAATGGTGATTTATATACAAACTGCATATATTTTGACATTGAAAATGTTTCATTGGGTCTAGCATCATTTTGCAGCTTTTCTTATAGAATGGTGGCCACCAATTCTTGAAATTCAGTATGTCTCTGTAGGAAACGATTTTTATGGTGAACGGCAATTTTTTTTAATTTCTTATTCTTCGTGAACATAAACAGTGGGCAAAATAAGTGTCCACAAATTGTAAACTGGTGGTAGATCATTTTGAAACGTTTAAGACTTTGTATAGCCATTAAAAATCTCACCATCGTGCCCTGGACATGCGTCGGAGATAAGTGTGTAATTCTTGAACTTCTTTAGGAATATGGTTCAAAATATAATCGTTCACGAAGGTGCGTACTTCATTGGGACATTTCATGGCTTGACCTCCATGATACTTGTAGAAATGTCCAGCATCTGTTTTTAAACTGGGAATTTCGAAGCAATAAACCCAAAGCTGTTTAAAGTGTGGGAGGAGCAAATTTTGAATGTAATCAAAAGGGATTCCTAAAATATTAGGGTGCTCTTTAGACAATTTCTGCACCTCTTGCATTTTACTATAAAACTTTTTTGCCCTTCTCTAGTGAACAAGAAGTTCTACCGCACAAACTCTTTTAACATTATCATTCAAACTTTTATTTTTTAATCGCGTACCAAGTAGTTCGCATTCACATTAAGTGTTGGGTATAGATACTAATGTCTTTTGTAGTATAACGTGAAATTAAGGAAAATATTCAATATGTATTTTTATAACGAGCTTATATTCCTCTGTAACTGAAGTGAGACGTGTAAACTTTCTTTTATTGACTTTCCATTTTTTTGATTTTTGTACGTTTTTTTTACCAGGTGTTGTGTCCACTTGGGTACTATCATTTGATGACATGGCTTTAAATTATTTTTACACTAAAGTAAACACACTCAAGCGGCATGGAATACAACATTGAGACAGCTGAACTTTTATAAATGCGTGACGCATCTGTCGGGAATGGCATTCAGAATAAGAATAGTGTATGTATGTCTTGGATTTATACTGTTCTTATTCTTATTTTATTTTATTCTTATTTTATTTTGATTTTATTTTATTTTTTATTTTAATTTTATTTTATTTTATTTTTTATTTTATTTTTATTTTATTTTATTTTTATTTTATTTTATTTAATTTTTGTCCCACTCTGACAGAAGGAATCCATTAATGAGTGAGACAAGACACAGTACATATATACAGTAATAAAGCAATTATAAGTTAGGTTAAATGAACAATATCATAAGACTTAAATTTAAATTACAATGTATCCCGGACAGAAAAGATAAACAAAAATTAACATTATGAATAATAAAGAAAATAACAAAGTAGAATCTCCAATCTACAAATAAACAAAACTTATAGTAATGCTAGTGAATAAGTAAATATCACACATATAACGTAACATAAAAAGTTATACACAATTGGAACGCGTTATAGAATCATATAACGATTTTGTAAATTTTTAAAGTTTGATGATAAATATCTATATCAGCTCCATTTTGTAAGTGATTGAAAATTCGACACATTTCCTGAATTGGTGAATGAAGCATAACATTCGAATTATACTTCGGAATGTAGAAAGTTGGATGACTTCTAAGTTTACGTGAGGAACATTGAAACACAATGTAGATAGCAAATGGGAATCATCAACAAGACCGTTTATTAATTTAAACAAATACACAACCATTGATATTAACCTGCGCGATTCTAGAGAATGAAAAATAAATTCTTTTAACAGATTTTCCTGTGGAACTCCCCTGGCTGGATAGATTCCATAAGTCCTATACCACATTACTTTTAAAAATCTTCGTTGCACTGCCTCCAACATTAGTTTGTGATATTTGGTATACGGTTTCCAAATAATTGAGGCATATTCTAATTTAGAACGAACCAGCGTAACGAATAGGAGTTTAAAAGCGTCGATTTTTACAAAGTCGCGTGTGTTACGAGTAATAAATCCTAGTGTCTTTAAGGAAGAACATGTCAAATTGTTAATATAGTTTTGAAACGTAAACTTACAATCAAACGTCACCCCAAGGTCCCGACTAATGGTTACTCTCTGAAGGCATATATTGTTTATAGAGTAATCGAAGTACTGTTTAAAGGATAAAACTTTACATTTGCCTATATTAAGTGTGAGGAGATTTTGATTGCACCATGATGATAAAGCGTTAAGGTTATTCTGGAGACGTATACAGCTTTGCTCGGAAACAATTTTGGTAAAATCTTCAGATCATCAGCAAATAAGAGGCATTCGACGTCTATTTCATAAATAATGTCATTTATGAAAATGTTGAATAGTAAGGGACCTAAATTGGAACCTTGTGGTACTCCAGACGATGGAGAAAAGACAGATGATTTATGACCCCAATATTCAACATACGCTTTTCTTTCTGATAGATACGATTTAAAAAACTTGATGATCTTACTATGCAATCCAAATGATAGAAGTTTTTAACATAAGACACCATGATCGATTGAGTCGAATGCTTTGGAGAAGTCAGTGAAGATAACATCAACGTGACCTTTGGTATTGAGGGATGGTGCCACGTAGTTTGAAAGATTACTAAGATTTGTAGTTGTGGATTTATGTTTGAGAAAACCATGCTGATTTGGGGATAATAGGCTAGTTATTTGAGGTGAGATCTGGTTATATATACATATCTCGAATAATTTGGCAAAAGTACTTAGTAGAGCAATAGGTCGATAATTACTGATGTCATGACAATTTCAGATTTAAATATTGGGCATAATGCGTGTGAATTTCCAGACCTTAGGAAAATACGAGCGGTTTAACGATAAGTTAAAAATGAAGGAAGAGGAACAGCAAATACAGCAATACAGTCTTTCACAATAAAATTTGGGATGTGGTCAGGACCAGATGAAATAGAAGATTTTAAGTGTTTAGCGGCTAGATAAATATCATCAGTCGAGACCAACTGAATATTTATAGACGGCAAATTAGAAGGAATGTCGGCCAAATCATGACATTCAGTGGAACGGTGATAAACTGAAGAAAAAAATCAGCAAAAGCTTGGACAACGTTAGGTGACTCATTAACTTCGGTACCATTAAAGTTGATTACCGAGGGAATAGCTGCAGAAGACCTATTGAGGTTCACAATTTTCCAAAAGCTTTTAGGATTACTCAAGATCGAAGACTCTGCCTCGGCTAAGAATTCTTTGTAAGCCATTTTGATATCAACTTTACAAATAGAACGCAGATTGCGGAAGATTGTTAAAAATTCGAGTTTAGTGGATGTTTACGCGAGAGTTTAAAATACTTTCACTTTTTTTCAGGTTTTTATAATTTTGGGGAAAACCAACATGGAAAATTACGTTTCGATCAGTTTCGTTATGGGAACAGTGGAATTAAATACAGAATGAATTATGAAGTAAAAAGAATCACATGCGCGGTCCACATCATTGCAAACATATAAATGGGTCCAATCGACATTGAGAAGTAGACGATAAAGAAGTGGCACGTTCGCCTTCTTGAAGTTATAAGAAGGAGTTTGTCGATTAGAAGTAAAAGAATGCATTCTATGATGTGTGATGGTAAATTCGAAATTAAGTGGAT
Organism: Abscondita cerata; assembly: GCA_030710515.1. Taxonomy (NCBI): domain Eukaryota; kingdom Metazoa; phylum Arthropoda; class Insecta; order Coleoptera; family Lampyridae; genus Abscondita; species Abscondita cerata. The sequence continues at coordinate 22,110 of JALBCR010003589.1, read as the reverse complement.
GGTAAATGTCTTCAGGAACTATTGGAGCATTACAATGTATGACGGTAAGATCTAAGTCAGAAAATATCAGATCCAGCATTCTGTTGTTTGAGTTGAGTATTGTGTTATATTGTTTGAGGTTGAGATTATCAGTGAAACTAGTAATAGTAAAGGCAGACTGAGAGTTTTGCTTCAGATTTACAAAATTTGGGATATTAAAATCGCCCAGGATAATAATATGACTTCTAACCTTAACCAGAACAAATTCTAGAAATTCTACAACAAGATGATGATCTTCAATTAGACAAGATGGAGGAATACAAAGGTTTATTATATGTATATGGATATGAGCGACATTGACCATAACCATAGAAATGTCGTCATTGGCCGGTAATGTACTAGCAAATTGACTAAATTTAACTACAGACGAGCTTAAATATTTCTTCACTGCTATTCTCAGTGTTACACTGTAAGCTCTGTTGTGAGCCTTAATAAGGTGGGTTTAGTACTTCCACTCATTCGATGCAGCTTTGCATTTCAAACAAAATGGCTGTCAGAACAAATTTTGGACTTGTACTGTTCTTATTCTCATGGATTCAATTACAAATTTTGTTATGAACCTACATGATTTTTTTGTATCATTTTCATAAATTATCAAAAATATAATTCACTAACCTTTTAATAATAATAAACGACCTGTGTTTTATGGGACGGTTGTAAAACCGAAATATTATCACTCCACTTTCACTTTCAAAAATGTGGATATTTTCCTACAACGTGATTGATTTTTAGTCCACATCTTATAAATCAGATATCAGGAAAACCACCTTTCATATTTTCATAAAACTTTGCATATGGATTTTATATATAACTAGCTGTCCCGGCGCGCTTCGCAACGCCCTGATTTTCAAAAATCATATCTCCGAAAGTATGCGTCTGATCGCAATTTTTTTGTTGGAAATGTACATCTTTTGGGTACCTTCACACTATACATTTGGACCTGGTTCTCAGAAACATGTACACTCACTGTGCGACGAAAAACGGCTAAAAAGTGGTAAATGTTGCTGTTTTTCGCGATTTCCCGCGGAAACCGCAAGGGCAATCGCGTAAATCAAAGTTCGTGACCTATTCTGGATCGACCTGAAGAAGTGTGTAAAATTTCATTCCAATCGGACTAACGGTTTAGGAGGAGTTCGAGGATATACAAACACACATTCATTTTTATATACAGTGTGTCCAAGATAAGAATGAACAGCATGGGGATCTCGGAAACCGTGAGAGATACAGAGTCTGTTAAATTTGGAAAAAGTTGCCCACTCATGGGGTCAACATTTTGCTGTTGAGAAACTCGTTGAGTTCGGCCAAAATTGTGCCATTTTGTTTTTATTATATTCTGCAGTTATTCGAACAGTTACCAAAAACTGAATGCACTTTGTTATTGCCACTCGTTCTGCTCTACAGGATGGCGTTTACAAATTTTTACTACGTTTCGTTTCGACGAAACCATCATGTACTCTATTTTTATGCCAATCAGAAAAGTACACTCCATATAAGAAAGCATTTTTCATTACGAATTCAACGATATACTACACAATATGGTTATGCGTGATTTTATTGAGAAAATAACGTTTTAGTAAATTTCTAATCTTTTGGTCTAGTAATTTACCAAAATATTTATTTTACATTTATTATAATTTAATTATACACAACTTCAGTTTAAACTTTTTTGATTCGATAAATAATTATTGAGATATAACTTACCGCCGCACACTTTCGATACTCTTTTTACACGTTCGTTAGTATCAGAACGATGTGGAGTTCTGCGGAAAACGTTTATTTAACTTAGACGTTTTATAAATTTTGGTTTGGACATAATTCGAATATTATCCAAGATATTCTATGTATACGTTTTCCAATTAATGTAGATTACTTTGAAATTAATTTTTATACATATATAAATATGTGTTGTTTCTAATTTATTTATACAGAACTTTTGTTTAAATACTTTTTGGTTTAACAAAGAATTACCAATTTTTGTTTTAACAAAAATAATAAGTATACAAAATTATTAACAACTTTTGTTTGATTTTTTCCTAGAACGCGTCATTTTCTTTCGAGCTAATGTCGTGTATTTTACTTAAATATCTTTTTATGAATGTTAAATAAAAGTTATAAAGAAAATTAGTTAAATTTCTTTAATCTCATGATTAATTTGAGGATTTAATCTCGAGATTTTACTTCTTTGCAAATTACAATTTTCGTTGTTTGGAAAAAACTAGTATTTTTTATAATAATAAATTTTATAATAATAATGAATTTATTGATTACACTTGTTAACTAAACGTTTGTCTGCGTCTTAAAAAAATTACATAATTAGAAAAATCATAGTGTCTCTTATACAAAGAAAACAAAATATAATTGTGCGATATAACGTAATAAAGAATCAAATATTAAAACAAGAATTTTGAAATGGAGAATTGAATAACATAAATAAATAAAATAAATTTTTTATTGTGTTTTACACAAACAGTATGTGGATAACTGATCTGGGACATAATTTTAACCATATTACAAAATTGTTTTTATAATAATAAATTCGAAGCGGTGCAAAAATTCATTTGACTGGTTAAAAATCACTATGGTTGACTGTATCATTAGAGCAGCAGAAGCGCTCTAGGAAGGCAAGATTACCGCTAGTACCAATCGATTAGGATCCCATACCAACTTCACTCTTTTGGGCTGCTGGACATCAAACCATACACCGTTAACATTACTATGAGGCGCAACCACAGCTGAAACCACCCCCATCAACCATTCTCACGCCATAAAACTCCAACTAAGTTTTTCGTATCTATTATCTTGCACGGCTCAAATGTTTACTTCTATCACACATATCAATACGAGCATAGTTCTAGCACAAGAACGCCCTGGTCCCACAAACTATTTTTTGGATTGTTGTTTTTTTAACGTTGGTAAGTTCCAAACGAACCAAATGCGCATCGGCGCGCTTGCCAACATCTGTGGCGTAAACAATAATATTATAATGCTAACGACTGTTGTTGGTTGAGCGACTGAATGACTGATGTTATTATGAGAGAGAGGCTGCAAAGTAACTAAACATATGTATGTCAGAATCATTGCAAATGACTTGATAAGTTATTTGGTTGGGGCAGTTTTACTATCTTATCTTTGCCGAGTTTGTAATGTATCTATTTCCATTAATAAATTATTCTGCTTGTTTTGAAAGTAACAAATTAAATTCGTGTTAAGAATCGTCTACTCGATGATATTCTAATAATTTTGCGACCTTGCAAACCTCCTTTGTAGTCTTGCTCTACAAATTGATTACTTAACTCTTGAACGGTTTTGATTTACAACTTTTTCGCTGATGAAACCTTGGGTCTTTCAATACTAATCGAATCTACCTTATTGTTTTTGTGTGATTCGTATTAATTACAAAATATTAGACGTAAGTATCAAGTTTCAAAAATAGATTGAGTTACATTTTAAGTTATTGTGCGAAATAATGAACACTAATTGAATAACGACCACAAATGTCAATTGCTTAATAAAGCAATTCCATATGTACTCAACCGAGAAAAAACTGGGTTTTTAAAGAATATCTTTAGCTTTAGGTAGAAACTGAAAATATGCTTTTTACTATGTTTCGCTGTGTTACTAAATTTAGTAACAGCTTGGGGAAATTTTACAGTTTTATGTTTAATTAATATTTGTCAAGTATAAATTGAAACATGCGTAGAGAATAGTAAAAGAGAACAGCAAGTGTACGTTGTTTCTTAATTAGGAGTCGGTTTCACTTAACATTTAAGTGCTTTTACGATTAGACGTTTAAGAGAACAACAAGCGATTACTTACATTAAAACAAACGACTTCCCTTTTGGGAACGTACAATAAAATAAGTACGAATTTAATCGATGTCTTAGAACACAATTATATTTTGCAATATCTATATTCTTGTCTGGTCCAGGTCTCTGAAATTAACGAATTATGAAACTCAATTAGTTCGAAATCCTTCATCAAATCGGATGATCTAGTTAGGGTTTCTATGATTAAAAGACATTTTGGAAGGTTGTAATTTCGGTTTTTATTGTGAGGTTACAAAAGCTAAATATATACTTATATATATTTAATACAGTTTCAATACCAATGTAGTAAGTATTACACGTAATCCACCAAATTAAGAACTCTAATTAAGTTGTCGACTTTCCTAGAAACGATTCTGAATAATCTTTTTTGGATTCTCCGAACTGTGGGTTCCAAATAAAGGCGAAGCACGCATCACGTCAACTATCTATATCTTCTAATTTATTAAGTTCCAAATCAGTTCAATAGGATTATTGCAATTTTTTGGAATAGAGAAACCTATCAGAAATGAACAGCAATCACATTCACAAGAGCGTTGCGCAATAGCACGTAAAGTATCACAGAAAAAAAATTATTTAGGAGATTATTACCAATAAGTTAGATATGCAGTAAAACTTTAAAGTTAACTCGCGTAAATAGAAATGTATTTTTGAGAAAAAGGTTATAATACATTTTAATGTGATATAGGATTCTAACACTCTGGTTACGTACAATTAATTAAGAAAAGTTTAAAGTTGTAATTTCTCGAGCATTACATCATGTATTTACAAAACAATGTGTGCTATTGACGTCATAACGCGATAATTAATATGTATGGAGCTGGATTAAGTGAAATTAAGTATATAAAATACATTTTCATACAAACTGTTTATTGTACACTCATGAAATTTAAAACTTGGACACCACAATTTCTGTAAACAAAAGTTTGCACATTGTGAAGCGGGCTTAAGGGTATCATTTACAATTCTAACAGCAGGTAGTCTCAGCAGGGGTTATCTTATAGAAGGACTGTAGAATGAATCATTACACTAAGCACGTTTTAGAAAATAGGTAATTTACGTTGCTTACTTAATTTTTTTTCTTTAAAGAATATATTTGAAGGTATCGCTAATTAAACACCATAGCTCGATTAATTATCGAATCAAAATTTTGTTTAGGAAATGTTTACAAAATAAAATTAGAAATAATTTTGATTTAAAAACGTCTACAAGCAATAACTTTTAAATTAAATCAAAAACTAAACATGGTTATTTGGGTTGACTGATTATTACTTATTTTTAAATAAATCTAACCTACTAATTATTGTAAGTTATTAAAAAAATCATTAAACTCTCTATTCATAATATTTAGTCCTTACAAAATGTATATTTTATGACGTTTCATTTTTTTCTGTAGTTAATATAAAAAGTGAAAATAAAAACTAAGGCAATTCTTATTGTCAACGTATATATTTAGTTTTTGACAAGAATTTATTACATAATTATAATTAAGATACCAAGTTATAGTTTAAAATTAAATGAAAACTTTTTTTTTTAAATAAAGGTATTACTATATAAATAAATATAAGAAATCAATAATGGGTGTGACCTCCATTATTATTGATACATTCTTGGAGGCGTCTGCTCATTGACGCTATCAAGGTATCAATATAATTAATATTAATCGTTTCCCATGCGGTATCAATGGCTGCAATTAGTGCATTACGGTTTACTGGTATAAAATTTGGCCCTTGTTGTCTTCGGATAACAGCAAGTATTCGAGCCCAAACATTTTCGATAATGTTAAAATCTGGGCTTTTTGTTGGCCAGGGTAACAGCTCCAAGTTATTTGCTTGTATCCAGTTGCGCACAACCTTTTAAACTATAACTTGGTATTTTAATTATAATTATGTAATAAATTCTTGTCAAAAACTAAATATTTACGTTGACAATAAGAATTGCCTTAGTTTTTATTTTACTTTTTATATTAACTACAAAAAAATGAAACGTCATAAAATATACATTTTGTAAGAACTAAATATTATGAATAGAGAGTTTAACGATTTTTTTAATAACTTACAATAATTAGTAGGTTAGATTTATTTAAAAATAAGTAATAATCAGTCAACCCAAATAACCATGTTTAGTTTTTTGATTTAACTTAAAAGTTATTGCTTGTAGACGTTTTTAAATCAAAATTATTTCTAATTTTATTTTGTAAACATTTCTAAACAAAATTTTGATTCGATAATTAATCGAGCTATGGTGTTTAATTAGCGATACCTTCAAATATATTCTTTAAAGAAAAATTAAGTAAGCAACGTAAATTACCTATTTTCTAAAACGTGCTTAGTGTAATGATTCATTCTACAGTCCTTCTATAAGATAACCCCTGCTGAGACTACCTGCTGTTAGAATTGTAAATGATACCCTTAAGCCCGCTTCACAATGTGCAAACTTTTGTTTACAGAAATTGTGGTGTCCAAGTTTTAAATTTCATGAGTGTACATTGAGGAATGACAGCCGTAACACTTTAACGATCACGTTTTTCGTTCTATCTTATAGGTGACTCGTCAAAATTTGAAACTCTTTGAAGTTCTTATGAAATTAATATTGACGATTTTTGATGTAATTGAGGATGTTTTGAACAGTTTAAATTTATTCTAGGTGAAACGTTTGAAATGGCACATCAGAGTTGCATGTTGCATTTAATTTTGAAAAATAATTGAATTTCTAAAAGAGGGATGATGTTGGCCAATTAGAATTAAGTCAATTATCCATTACGCTAACAGTTGAACATAATTTCGTTTTTTAATTATGCTGGTGTAGTGTAGAGTTTCTCTAGCGACATTATAGTAAATTGTTTGATCTCTATATCTATACTCATTTCTTGCATTATACAGGGTGTCCTAGAAGTAACGGGGCATATTTTAATATAAGATTCCTTAGACGAAAACAATAAGATTTTTTATATTAACCATACTCGAAAACTGGGTATTTACTAAGATACAGGGTGTCAAAGTGAAAAATTAATTTTAGTTTTTCTTATTTAACCCTCTATTACATGAATTATTTTTTTGGTCTAGATTTAGTTAAATATTTGCATGCAGCTACAGTTTTATATACTCATTTTGGAAAAATTGAAAAAAAATTCAACATTCCATTTTATTATCTTTATTTTCCAAAATTTCTTAGGTGCCCATTTGGCAACATTATGTATACAAACAACAAAAACAAAAGCTTAATTCAAAATTATTGGGACACATGAAAATTGACAAAACAATTTTTGTCTTGGTAAAAACATAGATGAACTTTACATTTTTAGCACATTACTCTACTTTTGCCCTTACAGTTCATTTGTTTGCAGCGTTGTGTTTTAGTTGTGTACCGAGGCCAGTGTTGCGTCGCATCTTTTTGGATATCAGTAGTGGGCCTTGGCTCCTTACAGTTCCGTTTCTTTGGCCTTATTATGTCCGTACTGGTTCTACCCCTTTTTCTGTTGTTTATACCTACATGACAGAGACTTTTTGCAAGTTGAGTTTTGAATTCCAGTAATGGAACATAATTAGTATTTCCCAACTGCCGCTGAATTCTTCTGTGAAGTAACCATGAATTTACAACTACTACGTCAAGCATATGATAAAACAAACGGCGATACCATTTTTTACTACGAACACGAATTCGATACAGCCCCAAAATAGAATCTAAAAGGTCTACTCCCCCCATATGACGATTATATTGTTGGATTACATCGGGGCACTTAATTTCTTTAGTCGATCGTTCACTTCTAAAGAACCGTTTGACATTATGCAAGAGGTGTGTGCCACAAAACGTGCTTGCAAGACTAACAATTTTGTTATCGAACCATTGAAAACCGTTTATTTCAACTCCATTATATGATGCTACCATCTGACGGATTGTACCTCTTCCTTCTGGTCTCATCTCCTTTTCTGTTGGAAACTTACACCCATATAAGCGATTTGCTCAAACCGTCGCAACACAACATACACCTCTTTTATGTAAATAAGCCAACAACGGTATTTCACAGAAATAATGATCAAAGTATACCTTGTAAAATTTATTTTCTGGAATATTTCTACACAATCTTACGACAACATTGCTGGCACTTCCCAAGTCTGGTTCATTTGCAGATTTCTTCACCGCATTTGAAGTGTACAGTTCGAAATTGTAAGAAAAACCGCTTACACCTGATAGTACCCAAATTTTATACCCCACTTATGGGGTTTTTGATTATAAGTCTTCATCGAAATTCTACCCTTGAAAGGAACAATTTGTTCGTCACAAGATACACTTTCTTCAAGTGGCATTTTCAGACAGCAATCCCTAACTTGGTTCAGAACAGGCATTATTTTATCAGTTTTATACTTCAAAGTCAAGTTATTGGTAAAATGAAGGAATTTAAATTGTTTTTGTCAAAGCCGCCTGGATAAATCTGAGAAAAACTGACAATATTGTTAAATGGATTTTAAATGCACTTAACATTTTAATCCCAAATATCCCGAAAATGGCTACATTTACAGACTTCAAACAAGTATGACTTTTTTATGCACAGATAATTGTAGAATCATAATTTAAAAGAAAAAATAGCCCTAAAAAAATATATGTGTTTAAATAAAATTTTGGAAGCATTTGTTGCGCCATCTTACGAGTACAGTAAAATTATGGTCAAATTTCAATTTGCAACACCAAAAAATTCCACTATGCAAAATTTTGTCAAAATATCTCAAGTACTTTTCAATTAAATAAGAAAAAACTAAAATTAATTTTTCACTTTGACACCGTGTATCTTAGTAAATATCCAGTTTTCGAGTATGGTTAATATAAAAAATCTCATTGTTTTCGTCTAAAAATTCTTATATTAAAATATGTCCCATTAGTTCTGGGACACCCTGTAGATTGTAAGCAATTTACGTGTATCAGTGGTATTGTAACTATATCTTAATTCCTAATCAAATAAATGATTAACACGTCTCCGCTCTCAGTAAATCTCTTGCAATAATGTTTTCCCAAGTAATACAAACGTAATAACCGAAATAAACTGTTTTGAAATCAAAATAAATCAGCTCCTCTTGATTTTTCACTGAAGATTAGTCTGACTTGTAACTTGTAGAGTCAACTGGGAAGATGTATCGAAAAGCAATGTATAAATAAGGTACAGTTATTGAAGATTAAAGGAGTAGACAGACGAGGTACCCAAACTGCTGCAACAATACGACCTCGTTTTCAACAAAAAACCTTTAAAATTTGCGTTAGCTATAGCGATTGAAGATGATTCAAAATTACGTCACAACTTTCAGGCTTTAGGAATAGATGAATAGAAGAAACCTGAATTACAAACCTGGTCCAAAATAAATCCTGACAAAGAAAGTTCCCTAGATCTAAAAATGTTTGCCATACGAATGTGTCCTCTCCATAAACTAACAATATTGCAATCAAAATGAATATTGACAATCGCTCTCAATCTCGAAATTCGGAAGAATAATCTAAAAACGTTCCTTAAAATTGTGTTTGTTAAAACCTGACATCTAAATTAATGTAATAAATTGAAGAGGGCGCTTTTTGAGTGGCGGCAATGAAGTCACATCCAACAAAACGTAAACAAACAAAACCTACATACACAAATAGTTTGTGAAACTATTGAAAATTAATAAACGAGTTATTAACAACAACCTCCAGCTGGTCTTCGGCAGGCAATTTACTCCTCTTAAAAAAGCTTCTACCCCAGCATTCAAAATGATAGCCTCTGGACTACGAATAGGTATCAACCGAAAAATATATGTAAAAACAAATGTGTCTCACCGGTCTTGCTGTTAAAAGCAAGGTTACACTTAGCAGCAGACAACATCTCCTTAATGATGTAATAGTGTAGTTGGTCCTTGCTTAGTTCTCGACAATATCCAACGCTTGGCACTCACCTCTTCCATTGGAAACTAGTAAAACTCACTTATTTCCCTTAAAATACAAAAAAGAACCAGTATCTTTGTTTTCTTTACAGGTTTAGTTGGAGTGAACTTATAGAATGGACCTATGTTTCAAATACTGACATTAACAACATCACTGTAAAAGCTATCCTGGTGACCGCACAAAAAATTCTGTAATGTAACAAACGTACTCCAGGCACTTGCAAAGCAAGATTTGAGTGGTCGCCACTAAACCCGAAGCGAACTTTGCCGATGAAAAAGTTGAATTTGGCAAAAGGGTAGGAGAAATCCTCAGGTTCCGCCTTAACAATTAAACAAATAAACAAACATGTATCAAAATAATTAACGTTCATTGTAGGATATTATTTATCAGAGACAATTATAGTGCATGTATCCTGGTGGGAAACCGTCGATTAGTTCATATTTAAACACCATATTAGAATGTAGAAGAAAAAATGTTGCCTATTTAGAATATAGCAATTCAGCTCATTTATGCATGCATTTCCAATCAATTCTGAAAAAATTAGTTAAAAGTGTATAACACCGTCGGTAACAGGCAAGTTTCACCAGTCGCTACGCTTCTACCTGCCTATTTAGCTGAATTTTTGAGATCGCTTCAATTTTGAGATGAGCGTATCATAATCAGCGGACCGGTACTAAAAATTAAAACAATAGAAAGCTTATATACTATCTGCGTGTCACGCATCTCACACTTCATTGATTCTTATATAAGCTTGAATAAATTCAAAAACTCTAATGGATTGTGATCATCATAATTCATAAGCAAATTTTGTTTTAAAAATTTCCAAACCTTCACTAGAATCAAGTTCGTTTTTATTATCTACCCTCTTAGTTAATTCAATGTCGCCTAATCTATAGCTATTTTCAAGCATATGCATGGCAACACTGGACCTATCTGAGCTATGATATTTGACGTGAGCTAAGCGCACTTTAAAACGAGTTTTAATTGGTTTCTTTGGTTTACCCTATATATACTTGGTTACAGTCTTTACAATTTATTTTATCTATTCCTATTAATCACACATTTCTATTGGTCTTTCGGATTGTGTAAAAAGATTTTACAAGTCGTTACTACTAGAGATTTCTGTTTTATAACTCAAATAGTGTTAGTGTATATATATATATATATATATATATATATATATATATATATATCTAGTTTGTTGCCATTTCTTGTCATTAAAGTGTCTAAAAAGGTAACTTAAGCTTGCTTTCTGTTTCATAGGTAAATTAGGAAAAATCTAAATTATTTTTGAATCAGTTTCAATTTACCCTTGAACAGGTTAGCCATATAAACGGAGATAAGCTGTTACCATTGTTGTACCATGATTTTTGTTGATAAATATTATTGCTATTTGGAAGTCGGTTTTGACTCATACATAATCTTGCTAATTTAATAAAATTATCACTTCTGAATTGTCTAAATGATTTTTATGTAATTATATCTTTCAAAAATAATCAAAGTGGCATCTATTGGAACCGTTGGAAATCGAATGAAACTAAAACTTCGTTTTCAGTCAGCTCAATGTTTTTAATTTTTTCAATAAAATCATATGAATTTTGAACACTGAAATGTTTTTATTGATATGAATAACTGTTAAATTTATTTGAGAACCATTTAGATATCAGATAAGTAGGAGCATTAATACCTGAAACAAGGGGCCTCATTGCTTTTCCGGATTTATGTATCTTAGTCAAACAACAAATTCTAGAAAGAACCTGGTTAGATACTGTTAGTGTAAACTTAAGTTGTTTTGGTATAATATTTTCACATTCTAACAAGACTCTACGGGTTTTAGCAATCATTTTGGGTAGAGAATTTTTAGATATTAATGAATAAGGGCCTTCATTAAGCATAACCTGAACTAACTCAAAATAATCCTCTTTGTTCAAAATAACTACTTTATTTGCCTTTTATCTGCTTTTGAGATAACAACAATTTTCTCTTCAAGATTTTTTAACAATGTTTATTTCTCACGCGTTAAATTTAAATTTTGGTAGCTGCTGAATATTATCTGAAATTTGAATTTTACAGGCATTCCTAATGAATTTTTTAGAGTTATCATCTAAAGGTTTGACCAACTTTCAATTCCTACAATAATCTGATTTATTAGTCTGTTAAATTTGAGAGTTATATTTCAAGCCTTTATTCAACAAAGTTAATTCGTCATTGTTAAAAATCTCCGAGGTTTGTTTACCACTATATTAGACTTTTTGGGGATAAGTCTGTGCACCTCTTTTTCTTTTTTAGATAATTCTTTTTTGTTCTGGATTTTTCCAAAATTTGTGTTGAATAATTTCATTAATATGGTGCAAAAAACTTAATCCATTCAACATACTTGTCATCATTTAATCCTGAAGTCAGTTTTAAATGTAACTCATATGCTTCTAACTCTAACTTACCTATTTACCATAATGACATTTAATTTCCAAATCTAACCATTTACGTTTAGCAAATTCAAGAGTCTTTTTACATGAGTATAAATTAAAATTTGCATAAAACTTTCATAAATTTTGGAAAAAACAACTGCTTTGCGGCAAGATTTGAAGAAATTCAATGTCACATTTAACAAAAGAAATCTTACTTTTAATTTTGAAGAACCTGTTCCGTAGTGGTGACCTGGTGACCATCTTGATCAAAAGAATTACTTATGTTTGTCTCTTCGATGCAGACAGTATTAATTGTAGAACAAAGAAATTTTACACACTGGTATGGCTTCTATCTGATTCATATTTTAATAAATAGAATGAAATGTCAAAGATAAAAAACAAGCATTTTCGTAATTGTATAGAAAACGCTAACAAGATGAGGAGTGCAATCGAATGGAAAACAAAAGCAATCATCTTTAAATTTATGCAAAATTATGTAATTAAAGAAGGAATGCAAGTGGTGCAAGTAGTGACTAAGCACGAGGTCGTAACTCGTAACTAAAAAAAGTAAATACAATTATTACTTTGGTAAAAACAAAATTTACGAACATACGCTATTGGTCGCATAACTTTTTAAAGTAAATTACAATTACATGCTACCAAATTTTATACACTCTAAAAAATAATACGTAAAGAAACGACAAATTTCATTGTTCGCACTGGACACAGTCACAGCACCAGATGCCTTAAAACTCTCTCTTTGCAACCCTCTAAGAAGGTCGCATCTAACAAATGCGAATCATAACAAAAAAATTGGGGTACAATTTCAATGTCAAACAAGGATATTTTAGTACATATTCTTCAGGAACAAACTTAAGTAGGGTATAAGTCAAGGTTCTATACTCGAACCCTTACTTTACGATATAATATATAACTGATGATGTAATCAAAATCAACTGTTTTAAATTAGTATTGTGATGTAAGTGTTACGTATGGTGCCCGCAGAAGATCTGAATTTTTAAAAATGATCAATTGTTTTCTTTAACAGAAGACGTAATGATAAACGCTAGTCCTATGTACTAAAATTAATGACAAATTATAGGTAATATAAGGCCCACACATTGCTGCGTATGAATAAACTAAAATGAAAGGAAAAATTGTTTAATTCTTTGAAGTCGCGCTTAAAGCTACAGTATTTTAATTAACGTAATGTATACTTGAAAATTAAAAATAAACGGTGGCAGTGATATTTACTGAATCAAGAACAGCACCTATATACACGTGTTTCATCTTAACGTGTCAGTTGGGAATAGCTACAGTATTTGTAGACAACCATAGATATAGTCTAGTATCAGCTGTCGTGCACTTTGGTCTGCTGACTAATTTTGGAAAAAAACCGTTTGAAGTGTAATTTGCAATAACTCTTGTTACAATAAAAAAAATTTACACTAAAAGTTCTTGACCAGAAGTAACTTTTAAGAAAAGGTGCCCCACTTGCATGGAGTGGCAACTGCGGATTGCATATCTATTTGGCAATATACGGCATTTAGGGGAGGAGAATGTAGTTCAGTACCTATTTACTAAATCCAAAATCTGCAATTCTCCATCATCTGCAGGTTTCCGGTACTGAATTTTTTTATCATCTAAAGGTTTTCGATACTGTTAAAACATATAAATACAATTACGCACAGGCATTGAACTATATATGTAGAACAACTGGAAGGAAGCAGCTACATAATTTCTTTAAGCACGAAATCTAGTGTATGCAACCCGCAAAGTGGTGGTATATCTCTTCGAAATTATTTAGGCAAATGTGTATTAAGTGGTTTAATACTGTCTTAGTTGAAATGGAACTAATTTAGGACCTAAATTTATATATTTTCTATATGAGTGCAAAGTAGTATCCAAATGCAACAATATAAATAACCATTATTTATAAGTTCTAACGAATCGTAATCCCGTGGAAAATTGTGAAATTAATATTAGCTAAAGTAAATTGTTTGAAAACCGCACAAATGACCTAATGAAAACTTACAACTATGTATTATCACCTGTTTTATTACGATTATTGTGGACTAGACAATGGTTAGTTAAATCACCAATCTATCTACTTTTTTCTTTGCACCTGCTTTCTAACAGTTCTATTACAGTATGGTTTAAGCATCCCTTCTAGTTATTATGCCATATAGTTCAACGCTCACACATTATATGAGACCGAGATTCGGTAAAACAGTAATTCTCTATTACGTGGTTTTTCATGTAAAAATACTAAATATCAATTTCTAGATTACAAACCCAGAAGTCTGGGTTAGACACTATCAAAACAATAGCTATTTGTATACAAACCTATAAACGCAATATGTGCGATAGCGAATACTGACGTCTTTAATTAGAACACTCCGCAATATGTATTTTGAGTTTGTGATACGCAAGATTTGTTGGTTCTAGTTTTTAAATAAACCTAAATTTATGTTAATTTTTCTTAAATCGCCTTAATGTATTTGGTAACTAAATAACAAAGTATTTATCAAATTGACTTAAAGATGTTGAAAGACTTTCTCCGTGTAAGCAACTATGAGCTGTACTGCCTTCACAAAAGCAGTGAATTTCTTCTTGAATATGAAATCACTGAAGCAGTGCATTCTGTAACGGAATTTTTTAGGCCTCCGGTTCTTCGAGGCCAGTGCATCTCCGCCGTTTCTACGACGGCCATTTCTACGCTAACCCAGTTCGACTACGGCCGATTATACACTATCCGTTTCTACGCTAAACGGTAAAACGTACCACTTCGGTTACATACCTGGCATGGTATTGTTTCCTTAAAGTCTTTTATTAAAATACGTTAGGTGCGTTTAATTTATATATAATGCAATTATTGTGCACTAAATATTTTGAATATAACACAGTCATTTAAATAAATACTCTCTCATAAATGAGATTTTTTAAAATTGTAACACCACGTAAGTGTAGGGATAGGTAGCGATTTGTTAAAGTTCAAACAAAAGTTGTAGGTAAATGATAAATAGTTTTTTAATGAGTTCTGGTATAAAATGGGATTATTATAATTAATGTGTTTGGTTTGGACGCTTTATATAATCTAAACTCTCTATTATGGAAATTTTAATTGAGATGTGTGTCTTAAATCAGTAGAATTGACTGGCGTAGAAACGGTTGGCGAATAATTATTGACGTGGAAACGCCTGCGACCAGGTAACGGCGGCGCTAGAGACGTCCGATACCGTTCTCGGTAACACTTATTCTGCAGTGTTCACCTTGTTAAAATGGTAGTGTTTCATTTACTATTAAGCAGAGAAAAAATATGGAAATCTATTGATTCACGGGTGACTAGAAAAAACAATGTTGGGATTGATATTTTGGCGTGGCCTTCATACGACGTAGACTTAACATAGAATTATTTTCTTTTTTTTTGGACATTTTTACAGGTACATTTTTTTTATACAGAGCTATGGCTTTAAGAATTTAATTTTGCAAACTTCTTGGAGCCAAAAACTGTCTTTGTCTATTTGCCTGAACGTTTAAGATATAGAATGCTATCATGTAAATGCTTTGCATAATTTATTTAAAAATAAAGGAATTTTGGGAAACAAACGTCTTATAGAAATCATAAACTGACAGATTTATTAAAATATATGCTAGTACGACGTTACTCCATTTTAATGCGGGTTAGATTATTATTAGCAACACTTCAAAATTTTGAGTTCCATCTACAAACTCTTTTTTGTGTATCCAGGGTCTTCATCGAAAATTTCAACAGCTGTTCACTTTCCACCCTTGAGAAAGTCTTTACAGTTAGGAATGGAGGTATTCCAAACTTGGAAATATAAATAATGAGTGATTGTGAATAAATTTATATTTAAATACACTATTTACTTTTATTTTATATCGTACTTTTTTTAGACTTTTATGTTTCTATTTAGTTAAATAGAAATTAAACAGTAGTTACTGTTGTTTTAAAACAAACCCAACCAAGATAGATCACTTTGAAAGTTTATAACTTTATTATTGTCACCTTTTAGAATAGGCCTGAGTGTCTATCTCTTTGTCTCAACCTCAAAAGCTCGTTCGATAAAAATTCCTTTTTACTGGGACTTCGTGCATAAATAATTATTTTTAAAAACAAAAAGTCTAAGTAAAATAGACTTTTTATGTTTTTTAAATTGGCCCATATTTTTATTTATTTTGAAATCGTACTTATAGTAATATTAAGATTGTTTGAGATTCATAAAATACACAGTTTCTTGAGAAAACAAGTGTTCAGGTTGTAGTGAAAATACGCTTAAAGATTTGTGTACTAATTTTTCTTACGCATTATTCTGGCGAGTTTATCAAATATTGTATACTGTTACTGTATAATGAAGAAGAAACCTTTACCACAAAAGAAGTAATCGTCCTAAAGAAATTTTATTTTGGGGTTGCTTCACGGTGCATGGCTATTGACGATATAGCGTCAGTGTTACCTTCCTCAAGAACCCTTTTGGCATGAGAAATAATTCATAGAGAAAATTAATGATGCCCATTATAGAGGAAAAGATCTTCTGCATGTAGCATGTGCCTAAAAATCCGTTACCACTCATTTGTTCCATTTAATATTTTAAATGCCTTACGTATCTCCATTTGTATTCAAGGTTGTATCTTAGTGTCAGCAATTATACGTCTTATTCTGATTTAAAAAAATTTTCTCTTGGTGCATGCTGCGAAAGTAAATAAAAATATTTAACAACAATGTTCTCTTTGGTGTCTAGTTTAAATTTGGCAACGAAATTCACAATATTGTTACCTATTTGGTTCTTCCTACGAATAACCCTTTGACGAAAATTTGAAGGTTATTTCTATTAATAGTAATTCAACGAAGTTGATTGCCTGGTGTGAGTCGGTCCTGCGCCATCACTTCCTGATGACAGAAGAGAAACTGAGTAAAGATTTCGTGCGTCATTTGAGGAGTCAATGAAATTGCTGTGTTACGATTTTGTCAATTATTATATACCGTCTTCGTTTAGAAAACCTAATAAACTGAAACTAGGCACGCTTGATGTTCATGGTGCGCAACATGTTATTAGAGTTAATGTAGTTCGTTTATAGTAAGAATATCGTGGGTTCTTTTTCATCTGGGATTAACAACAGAAATTATTATTAGCCAGGCCGAACGTTGAATAGTGTGTAATTTTTCCAATCAGTTTAACTGCTACCGAAATAAAAGGCAAACAATTTTTGCTATTTGGACAATGCACCGTTGATTCTATATTAATATCCAAAATAAAACCTGTAGCGTGGATCTACTGTATAAAGCGTTGACGATTGGTTTTTGAATAACTTGCCAGTGAGGAAATTTCCATTTAGTTTCAACTTTGATTGAACCAATTAAAAATTGTATGTGAAACAGGGTTGAATTTCACAACGAAATTCAAATCATACCATGCCAACAGATAGAGGGTTGCACAATGCAAAGGGTGGGCCCGGATGTGAGGTCTTATCTTGTTTTATAAAGCGCCAATGTAATATCAAAGAATATTATACAGAAGAACCGACACTTTGTCAATTTTGCATATTTGGACGTTCGGACATAGGAAACTGAAAATTTCGTATGTTCTTAAATTTTACGTGAAGATACTTTTTATAATTAGCTCCTTCTCAGATTTCAAACTTGATTTTAATGACAAAGCTTCCCTTAGTTTATTTATCGTAAAATTCAAGAACGCCAATGAATTGTAGCTTCAAAATTGTTCAAGGTCATTTATATAAAATTATGAGTATGTAAAATGTGACTCAGTGTTGCTTCTTTTACTGTAGGTTAATATTCTTTGGTAATGTTTATTTTATTAAAAAAATTTAACAGAAACAAGAAGCATTATCTATATCTATCTTGTTAAAGAGAACATTGTCTGTAGCTAATTACTATAATGTGCTTTAATAAACGATAAGCAGACGTGAAAAGCATGATAAACAAAAATGTATATAAAATATTAAATTTTATAGGCAACTTATATAGTCGGTGTCACCACTTAAGTAAAAGAAAGTTCACAGGCATCTTACATATTACAGATTTCTACAAATATTACCTTTTGATATAGTTTTATTGAAGTACTATAATTCAAGTAAAGTACAGTTCCTTTTTTAGCTATGTAATGTTCTTCAATTTTATACATATATTTTGTGACTTTCTAGTGAGAAAGTAGATAGTACACACTATCCTTCTTAATATAGCTTTTGATTATCAAAATAAAAATCAAACTTTTAAAATTTTATAGAAAAGCAGATGAAGTATTATATTTAATTTAAAGAAACAAGATAATTATCAACTGAGGGCTGTGTTATCCATCTCCTATTAGAGTTTCTAATATTATTAGAGTAGTAATTTATTTTATTAGCAGAATAAATTATTTCTTTATATTCAACATCCAAATGGTAAAATAAATTCTTTAATATATATTTTTTTAATTATACTTTGTTTGGTTGCAATGTAATTTGTTTCTTCTTTCATGACACATCGAAAGACAAAGATAAATTTATTAAACAACAGTATGTATTAGAGTGCAACAAGAAGTTTTGCATTTTATGTTTATGTATTTGAGGTTATTGTAAAGGTCGGCGCTTTTTCTACCAAAAAATAAAATGGACAAAACGTCTTCGTGCTACTAATTTCACTGAGGTTGAAATACAAAAGTAGGTCAGTACCGCTTTGTTATATAAAGGTGTGATCGAAAATAAACAGGCTGATGCAACAAGCTGTAAAACAAAAAGTGAAGCATAGGATAAACTGTGCTTTAGGTTTTAATACAGCAAACGCTTCAAGTAGTGCTAGCACGTATAGGGATGCAAAGTGTTTGCGTTTAAAATATGACTACTAGCGGGACATAAAAAAAAAACAAACAACAAGAATAAGTCAGAATTCTATAAAACTGGAGAGGTAGTGCTATTATTCTAGAAATGAAAGACTATGAAAAACAATGATGGTTGTCCTTATGCTAGGGACTCAAATCAAAACTCAGGTAATTTTATCAAAATTTTGTTTTTGTTCACACTGTATTCATATAAATATTTTGTAGTTTTTGGAAAAAAAGCAGAGAAAAATTTAGACTCAGAGGAAGAGAATGTAGAACAAGCAATTATTGAAGAAATCTCGAATATTCGAATTGACCCCACAATAAACCAAACCCGATTACGCTCCAGCAAGACAGATAAGAAAAAGAACATTGAGGGAGAGTAACCCCATATCAGAGAGATAGAGAGAATATCCTCTCCAAAAGAAAAAAAATTGGTCGAAATACTGAAATAGAAAACGCCTCTATAGAAAATAGACTTTTAAAAAGAAGAGGGGGTTTAAAGCTGCGAGAGAGAATAAAAAAAAGCGTAAGCTAAATTTACAAAAATTACGTTTGGATATTATTAATGCAGGAGGAACTTTAGAATAGTTTTCTACAAAAATAGTTTGGAGTTTTTAGTTGTGTTTTTAATTAGTTATTTAGTTATGTTTCAGTAATGTAAGCAACGTAGTAGTAAATTAAATGATAGTTACCTATTGGCTTATACTTCATCTTAATCAATTTTATAAAAAATTCTGTAATACAAAAAATAAATTTGTGGTAACATATTTTTGAAATTTAAAATAATTAATGTATGGTTTCCCGCGTATTATGGTCAAATTTCAACAGGAATGTTATGTACAATTTCTTCTCCATCATTTCTAGTTGGTCTTCTGGCAAAATATTGTCATTATGCAGTTGAGCAATATTATGTAATATTGCTGTAGCCATTATGATATCTAGCACAAGACGAAAGTGGTTTCTAGATTCTAACTGATTAGAATGGGAAATCTCTGTTTCCAAATACCGAGATGTTCTTTATATTTTATAATCCTTGTTGTAATTTGCGTTTGATTAAACAACAACAGCTGCAGTAGTAGGATTCGGCTTAGGAGTTATAATATATTGTACGACTATGGATAACCACTATCGCTTAATAATATACTGTTACCCATCTCTCCATTTTCAAACCGTGATTTAATTCTCGAATTGTCAAGAAATATGGCTGTCATGAAGCTGATCCAGGATGGTTAATTACAATGTCTCTAGAGGCATCACCAACCACTTGGACATTATATAAGAAAAATTCTTTTCTATTTTGGAATACCTTTGCTTGTTGACCACCTGCAAATGTTAAACAAAAAATTCTATTTTTTCAAGCATTTATGAATTTACCAGGACTTTGTACACTCATGAAATTTAAAACTTGGACACCACAATTTCTGTAAACAAAAGTTTGCACATTGTGAAGCGGGCTTTGGGTATCATTTACAATTCTAACAGCAGGTAGTCTCAGTAGGGGTTATCTTATAGAAGGACTGTAGAATGAATCATTACACTAAGCACGTTTTAGAAAATAGGTAATTTACGTTGCTTACTTAATTTTTTCTTTAAAGAATATATTTGAAGGTATCGCTAATTAAACACCATAGCTCGATTAATTATCGAATCAAAATTTTGTTTAGGAAATGTTTACAAAATGACCAATGTAACAACCCTTAGAGCAATATGACTCAAAGGAAGTAAATTAAACAAAGCAAGGATATTCTATTGTTATTGAAACTTATTCATAAAGTAAAGCCATTTCCTTATAATGCTAATGGACAGGATTTTCTTTTAAGTATTAAGATTTACAATAGAGGACTTATAAACTTTCGAAATTATCTAATTATAAATATTTACACTGCAATTGCGCTTTTCCTTAATAATAATTCAGTTATATATATTTATTATTGAGATAGAGAAAATTGCGGAAAACAAGAAGATAGTGCCAAACAAATTTTTACGCACAAAGAAAAGTAAAATTATAATTTACTTCGCTTTTTTTATTTGGAAATTTCCGCCCAAATGATGCTAATAGGGACATCATTTTTTCTTGCATTCTTAAACACTGATTAATTTAAAACATTTTTTTCTTCTGTCAACTCCATAATATTACCTAAAACACAACAAACCCACAAAAGGGAGGACAAAAATAAATAATTTAATTCTCCCGCATAAGTTTGTTCGCCGTTTTGTTTAGATTCGTCCAACCTGCAAACGCATTCGCGCGCATTTTCTTTGATGTCGGAGAAAAACCGACAAGTTGCGGGAACGCCGCAAACCGTTCGTGGAACAATCAGGCTTGCGAATCTGTTCTAAAATTCGTACGTAGCACCGTCCAAATTAATGTTCCGATTGCCGTTCGGTTCGTTGTTCTGTTTGTTCCTCGGTTTGTTGTTCAGGTGTGTACGAAGCTTTACAATAAGCATATTAATATGAACTATATCTTATGAAAGGAGAGTTATGTAACTATAATTAACGACTTAACGTTACGTTAGTAGATTCCATTTACTATTTACACATATTTTCTTGGAACATTCGATAATTAACTATCGGGATATGATGACCCTATACTTCGCAGGTTGTGCGCAACTGGATACAAGCAAATAACTTGGAGCTGTTACCCTGGCCAGAGAAGCCCAGATTTTAACATTATCGAAAATGTTTGGGCTCGAATACTTGCTGTTATCCGAAGACAACAAGGGCCAAATTTTTATACCAGTAAACCGTAATGCACTAATTGCAGCCATTGATACCGCATGGGAAACGATTAATATTAATTATATTGATACCTTGATAGCGTCAATGAGCAGACGCCTCCAAGAATGTATCAATAATGGGGAGGTCACACCCATTATTGATTTCTTATATTTATTTATATAGTAATACCTTTATTTAAAAAACGTTTTTACTTAATTTTAAACTATAACTTGGTATCTTAATTATAATTATGTAATAAATTCTTGTCAAAAAACTAAATATATACGTTGACAATAAGAATTGCCTTAGTTTTTATTTTCAATTCTTCTCTTCCATACATGTAAAATTAAACGTCATAAAAATACATTTTGT